>JAKTQK010000021.1:0-238880 GCA_030558855.1 Blastobotrys indianensis
TCTTTGGGCGGTGGTCGAGTTCCTTAATCAATTACCGCACCTACTCACTCAGTAAAGAGCCCCTTTCGAGGGTCGTAAGGTTTTCCACCCGACAGATTGTACGAAAAGCAACTAAAAATGGGTGGTTTTCCCTGTGCTGGATCTTCGGATAACAGTACGAATTTATAAGCTCTTTTCTGTGAAGTTCACCTGCAAGTACGAATGAAATCTAAACGAAACCACATAGTCCGGCTTCTGATGTATCTTATGTACTCCTTGACTCTAAACATGATCTATTATTTATTATCCAGCGACAACGCCGCCCAGGCCTCGAATGCCATTCAGAGCCCGTTCTGCTTTGACTTCTCGCTCAGCAATGTGCGCCTTGAAGTTCAACTGGGTGTTCACTATCACTCCTAGAAGCTTCACCTGATCTTGCGGGTATCTTTCATCGCTTGTAGGCAGCCGGTGTGGAGTCCAATTCGCAATTGTTTTAATATATTTAAAGACGGTCAATTCAAGCCTAATGCCAGCGCCGTCTCCCTAGTAACTAGCCTACATGATGATAATAATATAACAATTTCAATATAATTGCCCAAATTACTGAGCAGGCCCTTGATTCGCAAATTTTTAAAGATTCCATTATGAGCCGCATACAGTGCGGCGCGGAGCTCGTGCGGCGCAAAGTCGGAATATGGCACGCCTAAATTATCTGAAAATCGATCACAGCCTAGCTAGCTCAATCGGTAGAGCGTGTGACTCTTAAATTCTCTAAATCTTAGAGACTAAAGTCATCACAAGGTTGGGGGTTCGAGCCCCCCGTTGGGCTGTTTTTTTTGTACTCCAAAGTCGGCGATCTCATCACTTTAGCTTCCACAACTCTCATTCCATTCAATCTGAAACCCCAAACAATTCCCTGGCGTATGTCAAACTTCGCCCCAGCTACCGAAACAAAAGAAACATATTTTTTATTTATCCAGTCGGCAGCATATTTGATCTTACTGTGAGAGAGCGAATGGAACGGTAACATAGTTTGGACGAGTGAATTGTGTGGTTTGGGGTAGGTAGTGATGATGGACTTGAGCAGAGTGCTATCGGCAACCCTCAATGCAGATCCGATCATACGGCACGAAGCTGAGCGCTCGCTGTCCTCGTACTTGAAAGATGGTGGACTCACGGAAGCGATTCTATTTGAGTGTTTTGAATTAGTCGAACATGAACTAGCCGAGGGTACAGGGTCATCGAATTCTGTCGCAGTGATCTATCTCAAAAACCTTATGAGAAACTATGGGAACTTGAATTTGTCAGAAACTAAGCGCGAAGCAACACGCCGAAAACTGTTCTATTTGATTTCCCACAGTCGAAATGGGCACTTGACGCTGGCGCTGTGTCTAAGTCTGCAGTATGTTCTCGCGGCAGACTACGCCTCTTATTCGGCCGCTATTCTGAAAGACATTAGCGGATTGCTTTGCGATTCTAGATACGAGCAGGTTTTTACAGGGATACTGGCACTTTTAGAGGCTGCAAAACTGAGATGCGACAGGCCAGATGAGTTTGCATCGTTCCAGCCCACGCTCTTGTCTCTAGCGCAGAGGCTGATACCTGAAGTTCACAGTACGCAACTGGCTGCAGAAATGATGTGGAAGATTCTTAAAATTCACTATCATTTGATGAGCTCAAGGCTTCCTCGTGAGTACCTCGAACACAATAAGCTGGCCACGTGGCTACATGTTTACCTCGAGTTGATCGTTAAGGATGCCTCCCGGTGCCGCAAGTGGTCTTTGAGGATAATTAACCTTTTATTTATATATTACGCCGAACCTCAAGAACATGAGGATGACCACACTTTGGCTAGAGTGACTCGCGTGAAAATACCTGCATTCAGCAAGATGTTCATTGACTATGTCGCGGGAGAGATTTGCCGTGTGTACCTGGAGCAGATAGAGTCGGATACTAGATGGCAAGGTTTTACACCACAGGACAAGTTCAGTTTATTTGAATATATGAAATTCGGACTCGGGGTACCACAGATACAGGTGCAAATTCTGCCCAAACTGGACCGGTTCTTGGCGCTGATATTGAGCGGTATTTCACTGACGGAGGATGAGCTTAATTTATTTGAGGAAAACGAAATCGGAGAATTTATGGCGCGGCAAGACCCTACTGATGATGATACCAGTTCGATAAGACTTGCAGCGGGCTCACTACTGAAAGGTTTTGCAGATTCTCCACAGCTGTCGCAACCGTTTACGGCAGCACTGATCAACTACATTGACCACATGACTCGACCAGCAGCAAGTGACATTGATAAGGATTGTGCTTTAAAGGTCATGATACAGATTCCTCGGCATCCGCTCATACACGATTGCCAGGTGTTTATTCTCGAGCGTGTTGTTCCCATGCTGAACGGCCGTAACTTCCTTATTGCGCGAGTGTTTGAATTTGTGACGGTGTTCCCTAGCGCGATATGTGGCCATTCGACGGTTAATACATTTTATACCAAAGCCTGCGATGAGTTTGACAGCCGCTTTTTGATGCTTCAAATTCGGTCCATTCAAGCGATCAAGGCTTTGTTACTCGACCGCACAATTCGAGAACGCCATCGAGCTCAAGCTAATAGAACAGTGGATAAAATGCTGCTTATTGCTAACGAAGTGAGGTCAGATGTATTTTTCGAAGGCACGTTAGAGGACTTTTTTCATATATACATGGAAGAACTTGCGCCACATGCGCTGCATCTGTTTCAGCAGCTCAGTGACCAGTTTATGGAGCTCTCAGGAAATGATGAAGGGAGCGATCTTGCAGGCAACATTCTGAGTACCTTCTCATCAGTCATATGCTCGCTAGAGAGACAAGATGGTGTATTGGAAGAAGCAGCTGAGCTGATCGTGCCAGTTGTCACGAAAGCGCTTACACTCGGTGACCTGTCTTGCATAGATGAAGCTTTGGATGTAGTTGACTGCACTATGACTTCTCGTGGCAATGTGCCCTCGCACTTTTGGCCTCTTTTCTTGACAATCCTGAAAATGCTGCGAGATGAAGAAGGAGAATTCATTTCTGAGGACGCTTACCCTATATTAGGAATGTTTGTCTATTACGGGGCAAATGTATTTCAAACGCATGAGGCTTACCTTGATCTACTTTTTCGCTGCATCGAACGTACTTTATTTGCATATTTCCAGGACTTCACACTAGCGAACGTGTATGCATGCTCCGTGACAACTATTGCATTGATCTGTTTACACGGCGACGCCATGCGGCAGCGTGCACGTCGACTTGCTGCTCAAATTATTCGGCTGGATTATTCAAACTGCCCAAAATCAATCGCGTTCAGATATTGTGATGTTCTTTGCGCGATTGTAGCGTACGACGCAGAGGCGTTGATCTCACTAAGCTCAGAACAACTTGCAAAGGTGATTGCCATGTGGCGATCGTCAGACTCGTTGCGCGAATCGAGCCAAAAAATACAGCTTCTCGCAGTTCTGAGTCTGTTGCGTCATTCGGACGCTGCGGCACATTTAGGAACTCATATGGAAGTGCTTTTCCAAAAAGCTGTGCCTCCATTTCTTATTTATCGGCCCCAAAACAGCTTTGATGGCAAAACGATGTTTGTGTCGGAAATGCCTTTCAGCGAGCCAATCGACGATTCAGAGGGCGAGCTACTCACTTTGCAACTATGCCTCGACAGAATAGACTCGCAGGTGATATATGCCGACACAATGAGGCAGCTGTCACACGAGCATCCAGATGTTTACCGGCGACTTGAAAGCTTGCTGTCGGACGAACACTTACAAGCACACAAAATGATATGTACACACGTGTAAATTAAAAAAACAGAATAAAAGATATGAAAAACAGGTATTTTATTTACACAAACAAAAAGGAGAGTCGGTCCCTCTTTGCGTCGTTAGAATCATTAAAGAGAAGGGGGGTGGTGGAATCCTATTACAGGTCTCGAATAATGTCGTTTTCCCACTCAAACTTCTTTGAGTCATTATTAGTGCTCTTCTTGCCACCGCTTATTGTCTCGTTTTCCGATGCATTATCCTTGACAGTCTCTGCGCCATTCTTCGCCTTTAAAGGTCCGTAAGGACGAAGGGTCGGGATCGAGCTTGCGAGCGGTTTGCTGGGTTTGATCTCTAGATCAAACACAATCTTCTGTTGCACAACAGTGGGCATTGTAAATACTGCCTTGTAACGACCAATATAGTCCACGTATTTGCTCTTGGCTGTCTTGCCCTTCTGCACTGGAACTTCGAATTCGAGCAACGCCGGTGACACCTCGGTGCCGGTCATCTTGCTTACATGTTTGCAAAGATCCTGCGCTGTGTAATTGACACTACCGTCGTCCGTCTTGACCTCCACTCTCAGTACTTTAGGCAGCATATTAAGTGCCGCTTCGACAAAATATGCACTAGCCTCCGTGCTCCTCTTCACCGAGCTCGCTTTGCTGCCAAACTCGAATTTGAGCCCCCCGGCTACGGCGGTGAACCGTGCCTCCTTCTCGGCTTGTAGACGCTGCTGCTCCGCTAATTGAGCTAGCTTCGCTTCCTGTGCCTTTTGTGCCGCAATCTTGGCCTCTTGAGCTTTCTTCAGAGATACAATCTCCTCGCGCGTTCGTAGTGGGATCCTCAGGGCTTCGCCTTTGAGAACATATGCAGCACCGTTATTGACATGGAGTTCATTTCGCATACGGCCCGGTGGAACATTAACTATCTCGCCTCGAGATCCAAGACCTGCAAAGTCTCGAAGGAGCTGGACTGGAACTCTTCTACTTCCCCTCATCAATGTCGTCGGTATTTGCTGATCAAAAGACTAAAAATTTGTGTGCAAAGAATGGGCCCCTCAGGTTTAGTGGGCCGCGCGCCAGGAATACAGTGGTGGTGGTGGTCAGCCGCGCGCATTTGATGCTCGCAAACACGCGCCGGTCGGTCGACTCCCAAAATATTGAAACGCGATCTTTTGGAAAATCCATCCACGGGAAAACGACCATCTAGAGTAGCACAAAATGTCTAACGATAATGACCGTGATTACGATAGCGAGGGATCTGAACAGACCCCTGAAGAGCACGATAATGACGAGACTATTAATTCAGGTATGTGACCTTGCTTTTATTTTGTTTCTCTCTCACAAAGCCTGGCGGCTAATATGATTTGATAGAATACAACATTTGGCTCGAGAATCGAGATCAAATGTACGGCACGATAGTCCAGCAGCAGATGAAACGACCCAATTTAACATTCCAGTGGCTACCTGTTTGTGAGCAAGATACAGAAACTGGCATTATCAAGCAACAAGTAATCATGGGCACGTACACTGACGAAGGTGCTGTCGATGAGGAGGACGATGATTCAATAGACAATGGGCCCTCAGACGTGTTACAAGTGGCTCAAGTGGAGTACATGAGCAGCGGTGAGAAAAAAGAGGAAGATGAAAAGCCTGTAGGAGCACGGATGACTACGCTCAAGTTGATGAAGCACGATGGGGATGTGAACAAGGCGAGGGCCATGCCAGGTAAACCAAACATCATTGCGACTATTTCTGGGGAGGGCAAGGTTTATTTATTCAACAGTGACAAGTACACTGACAATTTGGAGAGCAGCGTACCTCCTGAGCTGACCCTTGATTTTCACACGGACAATGGGTTTGGTCTTTCTTGGCACCCGCGACAGGCCCAGCTACTAACTGCCGCCGACGACGGAAGTGTCGCCCTGTGGGATACCAAGTCGACACAGCCCGTCTCAACATGGAGCTGGAAGAGCTCGGGTGTCAATGCTGTCCAGTGGCATCACTTTGACACTGATTTATTCGGGTACGTCACCGAAGACGCGCGTCTAGCCATTTGCGATTCGCGAACGTCGAAGCCGTCTCAGCTGTTCGAGCCGCACGAAGCGCCAGTGAACTCGCTGTCCTTTAATCAGAAAGACCAGCACTTGCTGGCGACCGCCTCGCACGATCATACAGTGGCATTATTCGACTTGAGGTATTTGAAGCAGCGGCTGAACACCATGTCTGGACACACCAAGCCCGTCGATGCAGTGGAGTGGTCGCCGCACGCCCCGCATGTACTTGCATCGTCAGCCCGTGATCGAAGAGTGATTCTATGGGATATTCGACACATTGGCGAAGAGCTCCAGCCGGATGAGACTGAAGACGCACTGCCTGAGTTGCTCTTCATGCACGGCGGTCATAGAGCTTTTGTAAATGACATGGGCTGGAATCCACAGCAAGAGTGGGTGCTTGGCAGTCTGGACAATGAGTGCGTGCAAGTGTGGAGACCAATAGATACGATTGTGGGCAACTCGAGAATAAACCCAGACGAGGACGAGCTTGAATTTATGTAGTAATGAAACTTCGATTGCTGTTAATAAATAGGAGGATATGCAAAAAATTTGTGTCTATGTGTGATAAAAATGGCCGCCAGCTTATCAGTCCTCGATATCAGAATCACGCACGTCTTGTACGTTTGCAACATCTGCTGGATTCACTAGCATGCCCCGCTCGGGCGACCATATTATTAAATTTCCGGCCGTATCGACTGCTGCCAAGTTCCACAAGTTGACAGGATTCCAGCTGAAATCGCTGACTTCGCCATAGTGCGCGCCATGCTTGTACAACAGTTCTGGAGGGCTATCGAGCCAGTCGTCAGGTTCCTGCTCACAACCTATACGTTTGATATCCCATAATATAGTTGTGCAATCCTTGCTGGCGCTACCTAGCACACCGTCGTAATGGGGGTTCCAGTGCACCCTGTTGATAGCATCGGTATGGCCAACAAGCGAATGCAGTGGGCGTGAGCGATTGCGAATGTCAAACATGAGCAAATTCCCGCTGGTATCGCCAGATGCAAAAATGTTTGTGTTTGATGCAGAGAAGCTGAAGGAGTTCATAGCAGCATTGTTATGGAGCACACCTAGTGATGTAGGCTTGCCCATACGCAGGTCTGCGAGAAGAAATTCACCATTCTCTATCGCTGCACCAAAGCATCCTACCATGAAAGGATGCCATTGTACGTCATTGATTTTATCTTTGGCCTTGTCCCATTCCCACAATGGCTGTTTAAGCTCTTTTGGAGAACTGTGTATATCCCATAATGCGATTTTCTTGTCTTCCCCTCCACTCAGTAACTTTGCCCATTCGTGTGGAGACCATGATAGTGCCCATGCGTCGTTTTCATGATAGTCTATTACCACCAGTGGGTCACTGTTGTGCGGCTCCTCCACGTTGTATATCGAGATTTGCCGGTTTATACATGCGACAATGTTCTGAAATCGGTGCAATGACCGCGCTGTGCACACTGCACCATTGTGAGGAAATAACTTGATGATTTCGGCATCTCCTGTATCGAAATTAACCGTGCCTAAACGCAAATAGTTCCTACCCTCTCTTTCGTTTCTGTCCGTGGCAACTATGAATGACTGGGTATTGGTATCTGGATTGAGATCCTCCAACCACTCGACTGTAAGCGAAGAGCATTCCGGGAGATCGACCCGGTGGAATACTGAGTATAGAGTATCTTCGTAATCGTCCCACAGTTGTTGCGGATCAGCGCTCATTTGACGCTTCGAACAGTTCGTTCGTGTTGTGGTTGTGGTGTGCGGCTCGAAGCACACAGCTCGGGAAAAAAAATACCAAGCCTGATCTTTTCGATAAGTAAACTGGTACTTTCGAATTACTTCAAACGATTATCAATTGTACAAAAACAAAAAAACAAAAAATATATAATGGACGCAAAAGGAGAAGCGTTTTGGAATTGGCTCAAGGAGAATGGAGTAGAGGTCAATGAGAAGGTAGCGTTACATGACTACTCCAGCGAGGGACAAGGTCGAGGCGTTATCGCATTAGAGAACATTGACAAGGACGAGCTGTTGTTTTCTATCCCCCGAAACTTTGTCCTCTCCGTGGATAATGATGAGGATTATAGCAAACTAGTGTCCAACGAGAATGATTCAGGGTCTTGGCTCAACTTAATGACATACATGATGGTATGCGCGAATCGACCACACTGGAAGCCATATTTTGACGTACTGCCGACGACATTCAATACGCCCATGTTTTGGGACCAGGCCAAGGCGAGAGCGCTACTCCAGGGATCTGAACTGTTAGACAAAATTGGCAAAGAAGAAACAGAGGAGCAATGGGCTGAGCTTGAAGCCCTATTCGAGAACCCGGTATTCAAAGATTGCGATACATCGGTTGAGGCATTTCACCGCATGGGTTCTTTGATCATGTCATATTCTTTCGATATTAAGCCGAAAACAGCCAGCAACGTAGATAACGACGACGAAGAGGAAGAGGAAGAAGAGGCGACGAAAGCGATGGTCCCGCCAGCAGATATGCTCAATGCCCACACGAGGCTCTGCAACGCGCACTTATTCCACACGGATGATGCAAAGACGATCGAGATGAGATCGATCAAAAAGATAGCCAAGGGCGAGCAAGTTTATAACACCTATGGTGAATTGCCTAATAGTGACCTCATGCGACGCTACGGATACGTGGAAGGCGGCGGTACGGAGTTCGATGTGGCAGAGGTAAGTACGCAGCTGATTGTTAATACGATCAAAGCTCATGGCCGGCTGGATGCCAATAAACTGGACAATCTTGTTGCGGAGATTGAGCAGGAAGGAGAGTTCTACGACGATGCATTTGATATTGGCTTAGAAGGGGAGTTGGACGAATCCGGTGTAATAACGCTCGAATACCTGCTTCACGCCGGTGAAATCGGCAAAAAGCCCAGTAGTAAGGATAAGCTTAAACATGAATGCGCGAAGCTAGCAGAAAATGAGCGACTCTCAGACTCAGGGCGACTAATATGGCTGAAAGTCATTGACGCTCGTCTAAATCAATACGATGCAAAGATCGTTGCGGAAGCTAGGCAAAACCCACAGCCAGAACAGACTGATGCCGTAATAACGGAGCCCGAGGAAATGTCTAAGGAGATTCTTCTTGGAGAAGTGAGAATTCTGCTACGATCAAAAGCATGGGCTGAAGGTATCAAGACAGTGACATCTCAAGATCTGCTGGACAAGATTGCAAAGCCGCCGTTGAAAAAAAGACGCGTCTGATTCATAATAATATAAAGTTCAAAAATTTTGTGTATATTGCTATACTTTTTCTAAATATATAATAAGACACCTTCTGTCTCTTCGGTCTCTTTTGACGACCAAGCTGAAGCATATGCGTCCATAACAATAAAAAAAAAAAAATAAAGGGATCGTACGTTGGTTTTTGGTTCCATGGTTTTTTACATTACGGTTCATCGATCTACGCGGCCAATGCTGATGACGGTGCAGGAACGGACACGTTTTGATCATCAGCCGTGGGTTCGATGATGGAGCTTTTGGGTCTTTTGGAATTGGCCTGTCCGTTAGCATATTGATCTTCCTTGCCATCAAAATTTACCTCCGCAGCTTTACGCTTCCTCTTCTTTTCACGCTTGGGCTTATCTTCTAGGTTATCGAAGCACTCATCTGGCATATCGTATCTAATCATGAAGTTAGTTCCTATCCGCGTACCATCAACATACCCTCTAACATTCTTGATGCACACGTTATGAATCTCCGGGTCATAGCTGCCCCAGTTTTTACACACTTCGTAAAACTCTTGGCAGGGCCACTGAATATCCAACTTCTTCTTGTTCTCATCGAGCTTGAGTCCAATGTAGAACATGCTAGACCACACGCTAATTTTCCCATTTTCATTTCCTGTACTTTCACCGTCTATAATCTTGATTGCTTCTTCGTCGGTATCGCAATGGTATGTATGGTCGAAAGATTTCACATACGGGTGTGCCAGCTCAATATCTTCGACTACCTCGAGTTTATTGACCAAGTGCCGCAGTTTGCTCTCAACCATACCTTCCCACTTGAGGTGGTCATCTTGTGAACTTTTTGTGGAAGCGTTGATGGACAGATAATATTTGTAGTCATTAAAGAAAGTGTGCTTTACGAAGAAATCAGCCCACTTCTTTTGACCAGTCATTATCTGATTAACAAGCTCACCACCTCGACTTAACTCCTTGAGGATAATGGTCTTTGTCGAGGCCGAAATATTGTGCGTCGCGCACATGGAAGGGTATGCAGGCGTAATTACCGGCATGCGATGGTACCGATCCTGGCCATAAAGCTGTGGATTCCATACTCGCACCGCTAATGGTCCGTCTTCAATCTTTTTCAAAAGGACAGGTTGTGGCCACTTCCATTTGGTCAAAATGTTGAAAAACTTACCCACAATAGTGGCTGCAACCGCATTAGGATACAACTGACAAATTCGTGCGACCATCATTGCCCAAGCTACACCTCCAGGGAATCCATGAATGTTAGAATAGATAGCCCGCCGCTGAGCCCACATCTTGATCGCACGCAATGCGTGTTTGAAGACGATCTTATTGGGCACAAGGTTCAAAATCTCATCAGTAACACGGGTGCCATTCAAAGCCCTCAGGTCTCTTTCGTCACAGTTCTTCAACAGATTGTTGTCTTCTAAAGTGAGCCTCATAGGTATCTGAGGTAGGTCTAGTTTGGCATTCAAGACGTCAACCGATATTCCAAGCAGCTTGATCTTAATAATCGGAACGAATGCATCAGGCACAGATGTGCACTCTTCGCACCCAGGATTTTCGCGAATGAGTCTCTCGAATATTGTAAAGAAATGGTCTTTAGTGACATGTTTTGGCACCACGATTAGGGCGTCAATATCTGAGCCCGGACCATATGCACCTAATCGATACGAACCAAACGTGAAAATCTTGCCACCTGCATCTTTCGCCATACCTTCACTCATGTTCTTGCTCAAACTTACCTCTCGTACAAACTGAAGCACCATTTCTTGCAAAAGACGAATGACTTCCTGTCTCTTCAAGCCCTCTTCGGCCGATTCAAACGATCCTTGAGCTTTCAACTCTTCCAGCAGCTCGTCATTGAGCTCATTCTCTGCCGCCGTTGGTGGGGCTAGAGATATAGGTGGCGTTACGCCGTATTGCTTAGCAGGCGGTGCCGTTGTACTCACCATGCTGATATATACGTCAAGAATACTAGGTATTAGGCTGTCAAAAACAGTCGAACCCTAGCGCGTAGCCGCTGTAAAAAGATTTGGGACCTTAACAGGCTTAATTAAGATACGGGGTTTTCTGTGCGTGGCGCGGACATAAATTTAAAATATTTAATTTAAAAAGTTAATGTCTGAGCAATTAAATGTCACAAGCGACGACGGCGAATGAAGTATGAAACATAAAAGTGACGTAAAAAATTTCGGGTATTCAGATGTTCTTCCGCATAGTTAGATATTTCACCCCGAATTGTTCTTTGTTGATGTCAATTGCTTCACACTGGCCCAGTGACTGCACCTCCGCACCATCCTGCGCTGCACTGCACGGTCACATATTCCCGCAGCCACACCACGCTGATCACAAGCCCACCCTTGGAACACCAATACATGGATTTTAACTTTCTTGCCTTGCCATCTACACTCGACTCAATATCCTGCGCTTCTATTCTATTATATACATAACCACTGCATTCAATCGTCCACCATGGCGGCCACTGTGAAGTCGGTGCTACTATCTTTGACAGTCGCCATAGCGTTCTGCACAGGCTGTCTATGGTTGTGGTCGTCCGATCAAGTTCGGTCGGGATGGGTCACAACAACCGCTCAGATACCCGTGCTTTTGCCTCTTAGTGCGACTATCATTTCGCCGGAAACTAATCTGTCTATAGCAGCGCGTCCTGCTGCATTTGGCCCGCCTCTGCCTGTGCGTAGAGGCGAGGAGGATAATGACGAGAATAGTACAGTCGGATTGTCGGGAAGAATCCATGTCGTTCGCTCATTGGCTTGCAATCTTGACAGCGATTACGAAGACCTGACCAACAAAGTTGCACTCGTTTTCAGAGGAGGGTGTGGTTTTTACGAGAAAGTTTTGATACTGCAGGAATGGGGGGCCAAAGGCGTCATTGTAGGTGATAGTGCTAGGCATCGAGGGTTGGTGACCATGTTTACAAAGGATGAACTAGATTTGGCACAGATACCATCGGTTTTTGTATCATTTGACTCTTACCATGTACTCAAGTCTATGAGGACTATCACCATGTATTCTGGTTCAGAATCTTCGCCAATAGCGGATACCATGATATTCTTGCTTGTTTCGCCACTTTGTTCGCTATCGCTAATCTATGGACTGCTATTGTTTCACAGACGCTATAAAATATTGAAGGAGAGAGCACCAAAGTCATTTGTGGAAGGTCTTCCTACTCGGGTTTGGGCCAAGCGTAACGCTGTAAGTGAAGAGCAGATCAATCGGCCACCGTTTGTGTGGGTAAGTTCGGGGGAGTGCATCATTTGCTTGGAGGATTATGTACCCGGGGTTTCCAGGGTGATGCGCCTTCCCTGTGATCATGAGTTCCATGCTGAATGCATATCCAAATGGCTCATCAGTCGACGAAAGACTTGTCCGATTTGCAAACAGAACGTTATGGACGCCGAGACGACGCCTCTCATATCTCGCGGATCGCCGGCCAGTGACGACCACACATCACCGCTACTTTAGAATCACGGCCGTTTGTGCTTTCTTAACTACTTTATTTGTCACCCTCCATGACCCATTACGACCCTGTTTACGATCTAGATAATTTTTTAAACTAATCAATTCACATCTCACTTGTCCCTAATCCACTGTGTACTGTGGTCGTTGTGCATGAGCACTTGCGTGATAAGCTGCACAAACCTCAGCCGCACTACTCGGAACGAATCAAAGATCTGAAGATCTACCTATCCTTCATTACGCCAATAAAGGTCGGTTATTATTATTCTGCAAATGGGAATGGATAACAGCTGACAGCTACTAAGGAAATATGAGCTGATGGACCGTAGAAGACGACAGTGCAGTGACAAACGCAAAAATGAATAAATATAATAATACTAAATTAAGGCTGCAAATGCTCGATAAAATACGTATAGCAAACAGAATAATCGAAGGCAAATCCAAGTAGCCAGACGCATGAGCCAACAGATCGTTCGAAGAAAGAAAAACAGCTTTCCTCGAAAGGACAGTTAGACCACGTTCTTGATGGATAACAACGCCATCAGAAACATCGAGAATTTCATCGACTAGAACTGCCCTCTAGCGAGACGAATCCCTTCGTTCACATCGGACAATGCAAACACGGGACCAAACCCATCACAGCGAGCCTTATTTTTGAGGTACTGAACGACAAACTCAATGTCCAAGTCGCTGTTTTCTTCTGACTCCATGATTTTTTGCCAAATGGCACCTGCGCCCAGCACCACTTCTCCTGATTTGTTAGGATGGTTGTATACCAAGAAAGACGGGTCATTCATCGCAGTGTCTCCATGTTTCTCCAGCAGAGGTGTAAAAAATTGCTCTTGAACCGGGAATGAGGGAGTAAGGTGCCGAGTAATAGGCGAGTGGCCGGAAGGATTCACCGTTTGCTCCTGAAGAACAGCATTTTTCGTTGTTATCACTGTATTCTCTTTTTTGAGTCTTTCATTCTCGCTTGCTAGCCTTTGCATTTGCTCCTCCGCCTCCGTCAATTTATCCTCAAGTTCCTTTACTTTCTTCTCCTTTCTCTCTCGAAATGCACGCTGAGCAGCCCGATTCTGTGCCTTCCGCTTATTCTCTTGATCATCAGCCAAGGGAGGAGAGCCAGGTTTGACACCCGACTGGTTATTTGGCGAGCCATCGCTATAATCTCGAGGGGTTGGGGGCATAGTGAAGCCTGTAGACGAGCCAGGTGCACCAAAGATATCATTCGGATCCTGTGCAAAGGCAGGCTGCATGCTATGGGCAGCTACCGCCTGTTGTGGTGCGAAGAACTGCGTGTTTGGATCACCAGGTTCCGTCTTGAAGTAAAAATCCATCGTGTACCGTTTGTATAGGCTATCAGATCTCAATGAGCTAAGAGAGCACCGGTGAGGCTGACAAAGCTGGGGCAAGGGACGAAAATCACCGCACAAAATAAATGCTTGCTTTGCGCTTCGACGAGGCGAGGTGAGTCAAGCGGTGTCGACGTTTGGAGATCTCCAACTTAAAGGGGAAAGATGTGCATATATATACAAATATAATATATATACAGATAATTCTCATAGCTCAGTTTAAACAAAAAGCGAGAATTCTTATTCGCAGACTGTAAATTTTTGCTTTTTGAACCAGTTGTCCTCGGATACTCAGGCAACGATTGCCCCCGCTACGGCTCAGTACGCTATTTGACTAGAGACCTGAATTGTTTCGACTCGTATATCTCCAGCTGGGGTGACATTTGTTTCTTGTCGTCGTAAGACACGGTATATTGGCCGATAGCTTGAGCTGGTCGGACAATCTCTTTGCTAGGCTTGAAACGCGCAAAGAGACTAAAATGATATATTTAATTGTGAGCCTGGGTTGGCCGGAAGGCAGGAGTCAAGATTTAGAGTCAACAAGTCTCTTGTGTTGTCTTAGTCTGAACAATGTAGTGCGAATAATAATGATAATGTACACCCACCTGAGGGAAACAACACAAAAGGGGAATACTGCTACTAGCACTAAGTATCCTGGGTTTCCATTTTGAATGATAGATACTGGATATAAACTTTTGGCGATGGTCAATACCTGATAGACAAATGGCGCACGCCATTTCGACCCCCTAGTCGAGCTTTATTTTATTACATCAGATACTAGTTCGAGGCGCGCTGCGCTTGGGCGCGGGCCAGACACTTGTCAGTTCCCTTATGGCCCAGCGACCAAGGTCGCACCACATTAATCCCATAAGCCCTGTTCTTCTCAACAATCACATGGCGACAGTGCAACGCGAACACAGAGGGCAAAAGGACCACGAAACTTTGCCACCTGTTGAGGGCAATGGCGGCCAAATCGGCCGTTATCAGATCATCAAGACCCTAGGTGAAGGCTCCTTCGGTAAAGTGAAGCGTATGGCAAACCAACCTCTGAGGAGCTGCAGCTAACAATGTACACAGTGGCATATCATATGGCGACACATCAGCGAGTCGCTTTGAAGATCATTAACCGAAAGACTCTAGCAAAGAGTGACATGCAGGGGCGTGTAGAGCGTGAAATATCCTATCTTAGGCTTCTTCGGCATCCGCATATCATCAAGCTGTACGACGTGATTAAGAGCAAGGATGAAATTATAATGGTCATTGAGTTTGCAGGCAGAGAGCTTTTCGATTATATTGTTCAACGCGGAAAAATGCCCGAAGATGAGGCCCGTCGATTCTTTCAACAGATAATATCAGCTGTAGAGCATTGTCACAGACATAAGATTGTGCATCGAGACTTGAAACCAGAGAACCTGTTGCTTGATGATGAGCTCAATGTTAAAATAGCGGATTTTGGTCTTTCCAACATTATGACTGATGGAAACTTTTTGAAGACTTCATGTGGCTCGCCCAATTATGCCGCTCCCGAAGTCATCTCTGGCAAATTGTACGCGGGACCTGAGGTTGATGTGTGGTCCTGTGGTGTTATCCTCTATGTTATGCTATGTGGAAGACTTCCTTTCGATGATGAGTTCATACCAGTACTATTCAAGAAAATCAGCAATGGTGTTTATACTCTGCCTAGCTTTTTGAGCGATGGTGCGAAGAGGCTACTTCAGCGTATGCTTGTGGTGAATCCATTGAATAGAATCACGGTGGCAGAAATTATGGAGGATGAGTGGTTCAAAGTCGGTATCGCTGAATATCTACTGCCGGGAAATACTGTGCTTGAACCTGGCGAGGAGATAAATGATGCTTTGGTGGGCCAACTGGGTAAGACTATGGGCTATGACAAAGACCAGGTCTACGAAGCGCTGAAGAGAAATAGCGGTGAAGGTGCCGAGATTCGGGACGCTTACATGCTTCTTAAGGACAATCGACTTGTAGGAAACCAGATGGACGAAATTGATGAGTACATAGAGAACAATGAAGATCCAAAGCGAGGTGCCCGAAGCGCCGCCACGGCCGCTGCTCAGCAACATTCACGGACGCCGTCAGCATCGACTCCTATCTCAATGCCATCTACTCCTTTCGGTAGAGGAAATACACCGGCGCTTACATTTGATAGTCACCATATGACTGCTACTTTAGACAGCGGGCTGACAACTCCAAACACTACCATCGCTGTTCTACCTTCCTCGCTACCTGCATATCATCGAGCTAATATGATTGCTTACGGACCGAAAGAAATGAAGAAGCTCAATCCAATCTCAGGCAAGAAGTCCAAGACTAGATGGCATTTCGGCATACGATCGCGATCATACCCATTGGATGTCATGGGTGAAATTTACCGTGCATTAAAAAACCTTGGTGCAGAGTGGGCAAAACCGACAACGGACGATTTATGGACTATTCATGTGCGGTGGAAGTGTGGTTTGCCTGATCAGACGGAGGATGAAGAAATGGCGGAGCAGGGACCCAAACTCGAGTGTGGGGAGGAGTTGATGAAAATGAGAATACAACTTTACCAACTCGAGCAAAATAACTATCTTGTGGACTTTAAATTCGATGGGTGGGAAGATGAGAATCAAGAAGACAAGGAGCCTAAGAAACTAAGGAGGGACCAAGAGTTTGATACATTCAGTGCATATCCTTTTCTTCATCTCGCAACAAGACTTATTATGGAGCTTGCAGTCAACAGTCAAGCTTCCTAAGGCATATCTAGCTCGTAGCTAATGCATTAAGTATTTTTAATTTAATGAGATTAATGTGATGAACGGCTCGTGTAGATATTCTTTATTATTGACTTCAAGTACGAATGCAATATCATATTTTGGCTCTATTTCATTTTATTATATACATGCATATAATGATTGAATATCTGTTATCACGGTGCGTGTCGCCTGTTTGAAAAATAATCTTTCCGAGCTTTCCTTAAGAGCCGGTAACGGGTCGTATAACAAGTACCCAGTTTGTCTTGAACCCCCGCCCGTTGAGGAGGCATGCTGGTGAAGTGAGAGGGTCTGGTAGCCTTGTTTGATAACTTCCGTGATTTGCTGAGACGAGAATCCTTTAGAAGTCTTGTTTGCCTCTAATATAGTCTTGTAATGATTACATGCAGCAATGAGAACCCCCATCGCTGGATCATTCACCTTGGGGAAATACGCAGCCTTGAACTTATCCAAGTCAGTGGCAGAGCCTATTAGCTGGTAAAATAAATCATCATACTGCTGAGAATCAGGTAAAATTGTATCGCCGTTGATCAAACAAACTGATAGTATGAGCGCCACTTTTTCTGCGGCTGATACAGCTTCCACTGATTTGTTCACATGTGAGTTCATAAACTTCATTAGTGACAAAAGAGTACGCCAAAGTTCACTCCATGCGTAATTTAACCGAGTTTTTGAGCTGCGAAGATATGCAATAAATTGAAAAGTGTTCGTGAGGGCAAGGTCGTACATTTCATAGTCCATAGACCGCTTTGTGTTGAAGCGTAGGCAGCACTGTAGTGCATCCAAGACACCATGTGCTAGTAGCCTCCGGCTCTTTATTACCGGAAGTGCAGGCGCCCTCAGCTGGCTAATGGGGATGACGGCTGCATGTCGCTCATCAACAAGTAATTTCATAACGTTGTTGTCTTCCAGCAGTTGTCTAATCAGCAGCAAGGCAACACGCGAGTAAGTCCTAGTTCGAGATATTTTCGCCTGTGTTTGAAAAAGCCACGAGCATAGTGTTAGAAAGTTGGGTAGCTGGAGTTTGTTTTGTTTGTTACTGAGAGCAGAAGGTGGGCTTGTCGATGTCGATATTGACGTGGCCTTCCCCGCAATGGAAGGGTCCTGCGGATGATGCTCGGCTGCAGAACCTTCGACGTACATTCTAGCAAATACCTTGTTTGTGCTGATGAACTCATATGCAGCGAACATGAGTGATATGGTGCCGTGGGGCTCAACATCCGAGGCTTCCGCTTTACCATTTCCAAACACCCAGGAAGATAGGAATCCATTCGACTGTGGAGTAGAACTTTCATTATACCTGTCAATGCATATTCTCCAAACATTACCGCAAGCATCAACTATTTGTTGCATTGTCAAATCGTCAACGAAATCTGCTAGCCGCACCCGGTATGGATTGTGTGTCTCAAATCTATCGAAGCTCGCCAACAGGCCAATTAACGAAAATGCGTCACCCACGTATTGATCAGTGCCGTCACTGTGAATGAAACCCATCACTGCGCTGAACATGTCCTTATGTGTGAAATAAGCCGCCAAGCTCGTTTGGTACGCACCACCGGCTGCGATTGTAGCAGTACGTATGGCTGCGATCCTCGAGCTCATTGGGGCCTCGTCTATGATGAGTGTGAAACCGTCAAGCATGCTGTTAAAAACCCTGTCCACCCTATCCAGCCCAGCAAACACATCTATAACATCTGATGAATAATTGATAAACGGTTTGGAATAAACACATTGCAGATAGATCATTAAGATCATTAGTGTATTGTCAACAACCGCCAGATCTTTGCTTTCTAAGTGCTCTACACATTCTCGAAAAAGCTCGCGGGAGATCGCCTTGTTTGATATCAGATCCTCACATGAAATTTCCTTCAAAATCTGTGTCAGTGTCTGCTGATTGCAGCGCAATAAGAAAAATTCGTTCCAGTAGCCCTTAGACTTTGGATGCACCTGCTCGAAATTTGTTAGCTGAATCGCGATAGTTTCGGAGACAAAAACTTACGGTGAAGAGCTGTTCATAAAGTGCAAGCACTTTCGGTTTCAGCTCACCCCGTTCCACCTGCTGAAGCGGCGACTCGGTAGTCATTTGCCCTCTAATATCTCACTGCTCTGTGGACTATCTCACTGCAGCAAAAAGAATGTGGACGTCGCTAGGCTGGCTTTTGGGAGGCGCAGACCGTGGGCCGACTATACAACTTTATTATCTGATCTGGACATATCAACGGTGAGTATTCTATGCGCATCGAATGAAATTATAGTATTTGTCTACTTACGATAAGAAAGAAGCACACCTTTGAGTTTGTCCTTATCTCTCATAACATAGATACCCACTGCCCTCGCTAGCACAATCATCTCTTCGGCCATTTTACCGAGCACCACCTGCACCCGATCCAATTGTGTTTGTGTCATTGTACTTATGTCGAATGCAAGCCATTCTATGAGTGTATTCAGGGCCAGTCGAGAAACGCGCCGATAGTATTCTGGTGGAGGAAGTAGCTGTTTGTATCGTGGCCCCAGCTTGAGCATGTCCAGCGCTTCCCTTGTGGAACAGTTTTGAGCAACCGCAATATGTTCAACGTCCAAGCTCTGTCTGCCTAGTATAGTACAGAAAACATCTATCAGGAAAATACGGAAGCTGCTGAGACTTTCTGCTCTGTGCACCCCGTAGCCAATATCTCGCGCGTAGATAAGAAACCGATCCAAAAAAGCCGGCTCTTGGTTCATAATAAGCTGGTCTACAATGGCCTTTACTAGATGCTTTGGCGGTACTGTCTGTTGCCTGCTTTGCTGTGGTGCAGACCGTTCTTTTGGCTCGATCCTATGCTGGCGGTCTCTGGATTCGTTGTTGTGGAGCGACGCTGTCGCACAATTCGGCATATCAATACCTTAACACTTCAAATTAGAAATTATTGGGGAGCTTGAGTGTTTATATTGCAAAACGAATCAGATAACAGAAGCTTGTTTACATTCGAGTAACTTTGATCACAAGCATCTAGATGCACCGCCCTTCGCTATTAGCCAATGAATTCTCCTGTTCAATTATTCAATCTCAATAACAGAGATACGTGTCACAATCTGACGAGTAATCTCATGATATGGCATATAATTGGAGCAGCATGACAGCTCACAAAAGCTGCTTTATCGGACGTTCAATAGCAGTCTTGTATTTGCGCCGCACGACGCATTTTCATGCAAGTTGCAAAAGCTGAAGTCTAATTCCTTCTTAGCTTATAGTAAACATAATCTCACATTCAATTGCATGTCCAATCAGCCGGTCTTGAATGTAAAGATCCAGGCTGAATTCTTTAAATTCAGTCTAATTTCTCTTATTATGAACGGATAAGACTGCTGCTTTTTTACACATTGACAGTTCCTTAATCGGCGACTGTCCATTAAAATTTTCTGCCTGGAAACCTTTAGTTTTTTGGATTCCCGGTTTGCGGATGATTGAACGCGTATAGAACGTGTGCATTATGAACTGGTAGTAAAAATTCACGAATCACCACCAGCCATCTAATTATACGCGTCTACCGGCGAACGCGAAACGCGAGGTTGCCATGGCAATCCGCCGCGTACATTATAGCGAACGCGATTACGAATTTCTCTTTTAACATGCAGTATCTGCTCCAATTAACATCTTTCCTTGCAATTTTAGTTTCACGTCGCATGGGGAAATGGTGGTTCAGCTCGAATTAAACAGTACGGACGCGAAAGACAGAGCTGAGCTTCGCGAGGTTGCACTCAAGATATCCAAATCGCGCAAGATAATAGCTATCACTGGTGCCGGTATCTCGAGCGACGCGGGTATACCAGATTTTCGTTCGAAAGATGGCCTATACAATATGGTCAAGCATCAGCATCCTACGGCGGTAGTCAAAGGGCAAGATCTATTCGACGCAGTGCTTTTCTCGAGCCCAACGTCGATAAGTGTCTTCTTCACATTTATGTCTTCACTTCGTAAATGTATTCGAAAAGCACAGCCGACTGATACTCACAAATTTCTGTCGCGCCTGAAAGCCAACGGGCGATTGCTCAGGTGTTATACTCAGAATATTGATGGCTTGGAGGGAAAGCTGGAACGTTCGTTATCAATTGGCGTGGATCCAAAGTCACGGCCAGATGTCATTCAGCTACATGGAAACATCGAGGAGTTGAAGTGCATGCATTGCGCATATTTGTGCGACTGGTCAGAAGAGCAAGTGAAACTGTGTGATATAGGGGAAGCGCCTACTTGTCCTGCCTGTCGTAAAGTGCAACAAGAACGTCTACAAGCAGGTAAAAGGGATAGAGGAGCCGGCAGTTTACGGCCAAATATTGTACTATATGGTGAGGATCATCCTGATGGGGACAAAATTGGGCGTTGCACAATGACGGATTTGCGGTCTAATCCTGACTGCTTGGTGATCATGGGCACTTCGCTCAAAGTAGTAGGGATTCGCAAGCTAGCTCGGACTATGGCTAAGGCAGTGAAAGCAAGAGGCGGAATTGTGGTTTATGTCAATGCCACGGAGCCGCAGTCCATCTGGAATGGCGTAATAGATATTCATGTTAAAGGTAACTGCGACGAGTGGGTTCGGTCACTTAAGCAGGAGCACATTCCTAACTTTTTCTGCGACCAGGCTACTTTGGATTTCAAAGTATCCAAACAGCAGGCAATATCACCTCCTATTACCCCAAAGAAACACAAACAGCCGATGATTATACCTACAACCTTGCCCCCTACTCCACGCTCGGTAGAGCCAATGAAGTTGTCACAGCCCATGAGGAGTCCCCTGCGTGCAATTACCAACAGGAACTTCCAATGTTTGTCACCGTTACAGAGCTCCAAAAAGCGAAAGTTGCATGACGATACACCCAGTGTGCCAATTCCAGGCTTTACCATCAAGCGGAAGTGCTTTTAAGCTGTCACGCTGGGATTATATAATTGCATCTTATTTATTTATTCATTTATTTATTATCAATAGTTTCTGTGATCCCTAAAGGACGTGGATTTTTAATTACAACTTTGACTTCACTTTCATCAAAGCAATCGCTTCTGCTGCCATTGCGTAGCCACTCTGGTAGCCATATCCGCTAGCGCCATAATTATGGATTATTGCACGACCGTCATCAAGTTCCTCTCGCTCGATTCTGACACCAGCGACTCTTGCGGGCCGCAAGCCAACCGCTTCTCTGATAATCTCTGCTCCTTTCAATTCTGGGAATACACTAGAATTTCTTTCAAGAATTGCGGCAGTTCGGTACCCAAAGATGCCGTCGGTCCAGTCGTTGTCCAAACGATACCCACCAAGCACTACATGGCCACCGGAGTTTGGTCGGGGAATGCAGTAGCTAACAAAGTCCTCAGTCACAAGCGAGTGATTTTCGTAGACATTTGGAGCTTTCACTACCACTACATGTCCCTTGATGGGGTAAACCGAATCATCGACCACACCACCCAAGTGCCGCGAACCAATGCCACTGCAGTTAAATACCAACTTGGTGTTCTCACTAATGAATGCTTCTTTGATATTCGCGACTCGCTTCCTAACAAAGCTGGTGCCATGTGACGCGACAAAGTCCTTCAAGAATCGGAGAAACCTGACTGTGTTGATGTTAAAAGTCGTGAAGGCAAAACCAGAATCGATATTTGGAGGCAGCTCGTCAGCAGTCAGGATGCGAAAGTCTTCCACATACGATTTCAGAGAATCCATCTTTCTCTGACTCAGCTCTCGACCTTTAGCACAGAGCTGCCGGGAGGGTAGCTTGTCGAGACCAGCCTCTAGACCGAACCTCTTGTAAAGCTTGTTCAATGCTAGATATGTGACCTTGTCATGTCGTAAACATTGGTCATCATCGCCGGCGACACTACTGAAGTTTGCGCCAGCCCATGGTGAAGTGTAGTTGATTGAGTAGTCGCCAGGCATATACTCCGCAACTACAGTCACTTTGCATGCCAAATCCTTATCTGCCAGCTGTAGCGCGGTATAGAGCCCAATGATTCCACAACTTTTGCATGTCAGCCTCTCCAATATTTTTTATCGTTCCATACCCTAAAATCACAATCTCGTCGCTCATCTCGATGTTATGTTGAACAGATGACTGCAATTCTGCATGCCAACCGTTCGCATCGCTCTGCTGTGAGCGGCCATAAAGAAGGTTGTCTCACCAGGGCGCGAACAATTGGATCTGCATCGACTCTTGCCGCCATGCGCCTGCCACAATTTAATAGCTTACTGTCATTCCGTCGTTAGATGGTATTTCGTATTTTCAATAGCCTTAAAGCTTCATCAAGTCTTCTAAATTCAATCCGCTGCTTGTAGTTTCGCCCTTTTTGGTAGCTACAAGCTTTTGTAGACTGCTCTTGTTTTTTCTGAGCTTTGCTCTTAGTTTAGCACTAGCATTGACAGCAGTATTAGAAGTAGTAGAAACGCTTTTCTCGTGAGATACTTCTCCTTTAACTTTGGGCTTTTCGATCTTTTGTAGCGTCACCAACCCACAGCGAAAGCACTGGACTCTATTCCTCTTTACTCGTTTGGCTAGTGGCTTCTTATCACAACTTCCATACTTCAAATCCCGACGTTGTCGTTGACGTTTGCTTAATCCACCCTTTGTTCTATTTTTGCTGGTTATTATGACTTTGGTGCTAGTATTGGACTCATTCACGGGCACGCAGCAAGCCTTGCATACCCCCTGCGATGATACTGCTTGCTTTAGGTCAGAGGCGCTGCGAAGGCCAATAGTCTGTAAGGAACGGAGTTTCAAAGACGCAGCCAAAGCTGCCGAATTCAATACTATGCTCTGCGCTGCAATGTGAAGGTGTTCTACCTTCAGGTCATCTGGCTTCGGCATGATGTGTCGTGCGATGGAAAGTTTCAAAGAGCACGCACGGCTGATGTTGGCCCATCAAGAGCTAAGAAGAACTCACGGCAGTTTAAGTATTCAAAATCAATTATATTCAAAAGTCCCTAAATTCTAAACAATTTCAAAAAGATAGAGCAAATAAGTTTTCTTATAAAACAAGTGACTGGTTTAAAGTATTCTGGTTTGTCGAGACACATATGGCCCGTAAAAAGGAGTGACAATAAGTTGGAGTGAAATCTAGAGTAGAAGAAAAATAGAAATCCAAGACAATGGCGACCCATCCGAGAGGAAACTAAGTCAGATTAGGCCAGGAGCAATAGCACCCCGAGAGCTGGAATAAGAGTCTTCATCCTGAGCATACCCGCGATAGATGGAGCGGCGCCCTGTGCCATTGGCGGCGCAGACGCCTCTGGTGAAATCTGCGTTGGAGTCGATGGCTGCGGCATTTCACCACCTGGAGGAGGAGCTGATCCCACTGGAGAGTTCTCTTGTGGCGGGGTAGCGACTGGACCATTATTCGAAGGAGGTGTTTCCACTGGAGGATTTGCAACAGGTGGAGGACTTTCCGGTGCCAAAGGCGTCTCAACTGGTTGCGAGCCTTCCGGTACTGGACTAATCGGTGGCTCAGAGGCGACTGGTAGATTTCTTGTTGCTGGGATCTCTGGAGGTGCAGACACGGTGCCAGCTGGAGGCTGCTCAGGAACTTCTGGAGAAGTTTCAACAGGATTCTCGGGGCTTGGAGTCGTTACTCTATTAGCGCCTGGTGGATTACTGATCTTAGCCTGAGGAGTGGATATCTCTGGAGGAGTTACCTCATTCGTCTGAATAATAGTGACATGTTCAGGCAAACTTGTTGGAAGTGGTCCACCAGGGGTGAGTGTGTAAGTTTCAGGTACCGTCGATGGACCCAACGTCAAAATGATTGGATTGGTTGGCGGAGCTGGAGTTTCACAGACCTTGTTGCTGCATACAACTGTTTGTGGCGGACCGATTGGTCTGGTGATGCAAACTTCACCACCCGTACAGATAATAATTGGAGCAGTCGTCTGCACTACTTGGGTCTTGCATTCACCTGATCCACAGATGATGGTCTGTGTTGGCACTCGAGGAACAGCTGGCGAAGGTGTGGAACATTGCGCACCGCTACACATAACCGTCTGAGGAGGAGAAACTCTAGTCGTGCAAATGTCCGACTCACATACTGTCTCTGGCGGAGGAGCAATTACCGATTCTGTCTTGCATACAGCTCCTTCACAGACCGTCGGGCCCGTTGCTACAGGCGCAGTAGTCACGACAGGATGGGTTTGGCAAACTTCCCCAACACATGTAGTAACCTGACCAATAGTCGACACTTGTGGTTTGACAGGCGTTTCAGTTTCTGGGACCCCAGATGTCTCCGGTGGATACATGGTATTGCATGGTCCACCTTGAGTGCAAATAACAGTAACCTCGGGGGCAGTTTTCGGCACAGTTTGCGTCTCTGGAGAAACTTTAACGTTGGGCTGTGTCACAATACTAGTTTGTGCAGGTGGTGGCTGTTCCTTGCCTGTTGTTGGAGCTGGAGAACCTGGACTCAACGTGCTGCATTCTGTGCCACCTGGCTTGCAAAGTACAGTGACATGATGCTTTGAGGCTGCTGGAGCAGTCACAATGTTGGTAGGTTGGACTGTTACAGTGATTGTTGGGCATGGAATTGTCACCGTCTTCGTCTGCACAATCGTCTTGCCGCTTTGCGTGACAGTGGTCACAACATGTGACGTCGTCATAGATACTAATTTTAAGTTAGCTCTCAAAACATTTGATTGGTTCTCATCTGAGACTTACCAGTATTCGGAGGAACCTGTGGCGAGATTATAGACTCTGGAGGTTGAGAGCAAGTTGGGCACGGCAGTGTGACTGTAACCGACTCAACAGTGGTGCCACCGCTATGAATAACAGTCTGCTCTCGTGTGTACGTCGTCATAGAAACTTTTCCACCTAAATTGGTTAGACTTGTTTTTTTAGTCAGTGAAAACATACCGCTTGGCAGTTCTGGGGACCCGGAGGTGAGTGGAACTGTCATGACTGTGGTGGATGCGCTACATTCGGTAGCTAAGCATGGCACTGTAATAGTTGTGAGCTTGCCTCCTGAGAATATGTTAGTAATTGTCATGATATAAACTGAATCATACCTGGAGGAGAAGACACTACCGGACCGATCGTAGATGGAGTCGAAACCTTTGGAATGACTGACCCAGGTGTCGATGAACCCGGAGCAATTGTTGGTGGAGAGACGGTACCTGCTGTTGAGTTAGAAATCTTTGTAGCGCGTGGACTACTAGCACTGGCTGCAGGAGTATATCCGCTGCCGTGAGGTGACTGCTTGTTCTCTTCTGTTGAAAGAGGTGGAGGACGTGACTCCTTTGCAGAAGGCATCGGACCAGAGGGCAACACAGACTCTGGATGCGAGGGGCTTTCTGAAAGCGACTCATGCACATTAGGCCATCGGGTCGCCACAGATTTAGTAATAATCGTGGAACCTCCGGGACAGGTGTGGCAAGATAGAGTCTCAATAATCTTGCTAGAAACATAGCTCGTATGCGTGTTCAATCTTGGTGTGGTCACCACAACCGAGCCGCCAGGGCAACTTGAGCACGGTAGAGTCTCTGTGGCATAGAGAGTCGACTCTAAGAGACTTGTAACATGAGTGCTCTGTACTTGAGTACCGCCAACACATGTTGAACATGGCGTCTCCAATGCTGGAGAAGTTGACACAGATTTGGTCACTACCGTTGAGCCTCCTGGACAAGTTGGACAGGAAACAGTCTCAAAAATTGTCGCATGCTGAGAGGTTGTAGCTGGAGCTGTTTCAGGAGGTATGCTCACTTGAGGTGAGGTGATAATAGGCTTCGTCAATATTGACGTTCCTCCAGGACAGCTCGAGCACGGAACTGTCTCAACATGAGAATGTTCAGTTGGCAGTGGCGTAATCTCAGGTCTTGTGATGACTGATGTTCCGCCAGGGCAAGTTTCACATGTCACCGTTTCGTGGATGACTTCAGTCGGCGTGGTGATACGTGTAACAACTCGAGTTCCACTAGGACAAGTAGGACATGCCAATGTCTCGATGACGGTGGTGGCAGGTGGCGTACTCATACTCGGCCATGTTTCAGGCGTAGAGGAGGTCTTGACACGTGTGACAATAGTTGTGCCACCCAAGCAGGATGAGCAGGGAACAGTTTCGGTAAGAAGATGTGTGGTTCCTGGAACGTGGGTGGTAACTTTCGATCCGCCAGGACAAGTTGGGCAGGAAACAGTCTCAGTAATGGTGGTACCCGCAGGAGGTGTACTAATTTGAGGCTTCGTAACCACAGTAGTTCCGCCTGGACATGTTGGACATGGCAGTGTTCTTATGACCGTGTTAGTGATCTCTGGAGGGGTAGAGTTGAGGGCCCGAGTCCCGCTTAAACAAGTTAGACATGGAGCAGTCTCAACAAGCGTTGTGCCTTCTTCAGTCGGAACTGGAGAAGTCACAACAGTTGTGCCTCCTGGACAAGTTGGACATGAGATTGTAACAGTGACTTGGTGCGTCATAGAAGGAATCTTCTCACTAGTCAGTCTCGTATGTGGTGCTACAGGCGTGCCAGATTGAGACGTCAGTGGAAGTGTTTCATTTTCCGTGTGGTGTCCGTGGGTTGGAACCTCAGTCGCCGTTGGAATGGACACATGAGGAGTTGTAGTATTCTTGCCAGGTAGAAGTGGTGTTGCCACTTCTGACGTGCCTGACAGAGTCTCCAACGAGTGAGATCTCGCCGGTTGTGTTGCGTTGCCTAGTGGCTGCACGCTAGAGCCATGCGTCACAGTTACTGGTCTAGTTGGCCAGGTCTCGTGGGTAGCATGTCCAGTGTGCGCAGTGTGAGGAGGTGGGACCTCAGTGTCCAGCGAGAGCGACGACGCGGGTGGTGCGGCTGAACTCAGGGGCACTGAGGCTGTTTCAACAGAAGAGTAATGATGCAGTGTACCAGACGGCAGTGTAATACTGGAGTCCAGATGCAGAGTGCTAGAGTTAGATGGGGGATGGGACTTACCTGGAGGTTGTAGTACAGTGGAACCAGAACCTTGTGGAGGAACTGTACTTGAACCAGGAGGTGGTGGTACGGCGCTAGTAGTCACGCCTCCAGGGCATGTAGTGCATGGAATCGTGACATAAGCAGTAGTGCCGGGAGCGGGTTTAGTGGCTACCGGTCGCGTAATGACAGATGTGCCGCTCGGACAGGTTGGGCAAGGAACCGTCTCGGTGACAAAGCCAGTGGTGCCAGGAGCCGAGTTAGTAGCTACCGGTCGCGTAATGACAGATGTGCCGCTCGGACAGGTTGGGCAAGGAACCGTCTCGGTGACAAAGCCAGTGGTGCCAGGAGCCGAGTTAGTAGCTACCGGTCGCGTAATGACAGATGTGCCGCTCGGACAGGTTGGGCAAGGAACCGTCTCGGTGACAAAGCCAGTGGTGCCAGGAGCCGAGTTAGTAGCTACCGGTCGCGTAATGACAGATGTGCCGCTCGGACAGGTTGGGCAAGGAACCGTCTCGGTGACAAAGCCAGTGGTTCCAGGAGCCGAGTTAGTAGCTACCGGTCGCGTAACGACAGATGTTCCACTTGGACAGGTCGAGCAAGGAACTGTCTCCGTGATAAAGCCAGTGGTGCCAGGAGCCGAATTCGTTGCTACCGGTCGCGTAATGACAGATGTTCCACTTGGACAGGTCGAGCAAGGAACTGTCTCCGTGATAAAGCCAGTGGTGCCAGGAGCCGAATTCGTTGCTACCGGTCGCGTAATGACAGATGTTCCACTTGGACAGGTCGAGCAAGGAACTGTCTCCGTGATAAAGCCAGTGGTGCCAGGAGCCGAATTCGTTGCTACCGGTCGCGTAATGACAGATGTTCCACTTGGACAGGTCGAGCAAGGAACTGTCTCCGTGATAAAGCCAGTGGTGCCAGGAGCCGAATTCGTTGCTACCGGTCGCGTAATGACAGATGTTCCACTTGGACATGTCGAGCAAGGAACTGTCTCGGTGACAAAGCCAGTAGTTGGAGGCTTTGAAACTTGAGTAACGACACTACTGCCTCCTGGACAAGTAGAGCAAGGTACAGTCATTGTCTGAGCAGAAACGACTGGCGAAGTGACAGTTGTGAAACCACCGCTGCAGCTAGCACACGACCTGGTTTGAGTGACAAGTTCGGTCTCTGGTGGAACTGAATGCGTAACCTGTTGCGTTACCTTAGTGGTGTGACCAGGACAGGTAGAACATGGCAAAGTAATGGTCACCAGAGAAGTCTCTTGCTGATGGGTAGTCTCGGTAGCAACATTAGTGACCACCGGACGAGTAAGTATTGTCTGGCCGCCTTCGCATGTCGCACAAGACTCGGTAATGGTTGCAAGGAGGGTCTCAGTCGGACCACTTATGACATTGGTTCTTGGCCTAGTGACTGTGGTGACGCCACCTTCGCAAGTCTCGCACGGCTGAGTAAGAGTTGTATACCCAGTCTCTTGTTGAGTCGTGTATTCAGTAGCAACATTTGTAACCACCGGACGGGTGATGACAGTTGTACCTCCCGAGCAAGTCGAGCACGATTCAGTAAAAGTAGCAACTTGAGTCTCAGCAGGTGGTGTAACGAGGCTGGTAACAGGTTGTGTTACAGTGGTGAAACCGCCTTCACAAGTAGCGCACGGCCTGGTGATGGTGACGAATCCAGTTGTTATCTGGGTCACAGTATCTGTCTCACGAACCGTGTGAGCGGGCCTAGTGATAGTTGTCTCTCCTCCCTCACAAGTGCTGCAAGACTCGGTCAACGTAACAAGTTCAGTCTCAGGCGGAGGAGTCACAGTTTGAGTAAGCGGCTTTGTGACGGTCGTTAGGCCGTTAGAGCAAGATGTACATGGCAAAGTGATGGTAGTGTAACCAGTAGTCTCTCTTGTGACAGACACGGTAGGAGTTATAGTCATTCCCGGTCGCGTTATAGTAGTGACACCGCCTGGGCAAGTCTCGCATGGTTGCGTAACTGTGACCCAGCTAGTCTCGGTCGGAGTGACAGTAACATTTATTGGCTTAGTGACAGTAGTCTTGCCACCAGAACAAGTTAGACAGCTCTCAGTCACAGTCGTGAGTTCGGTGTGTCCAAGAGAATGGCTCTCCGTGAAGCAAACCAAACTGCTGTGCACAGTGGTATAAGTGGTGCTGTATGCGGCGTTTCGATCCTTGGCTACCGGGTTTACAACTGGCGCAGTAATCGTAGCCGTTTCACGTGCCCACGAAGAGTGATATCCTGGGGGACATGTCTCTGCTGGACGACTTCTAATATGGTTAGTATACGCTTAGTTTTCAAAATAATGTATGCATACTGTGTAAGGCTCTGAGTGAGGGATCCGCTGTGTTCAACAGTAGTGACGGCAGTACTAAAAGTTAGCATTTTCTGTGCCTCAAAGGTAAATTCGTACGTTTCATTCGCTCGAGTAGTCACAAATGGTGTGCTAGATACAACAGGCCAAGTAGAGTTGACACCGGTCTGCAGAGAGGTGGAAGGCACGGCCCGTGTAAAATTGATTTCGACACTTGGGGCGGTAGGTGGTACACTCCAGGTAGATTTTATTTCGACTCGTGTGGTACTCGATAGCACAGCCGATGTTGAATTAAGCTCGAAACTTGGGGCTGTAGATGGCACACTCCAGGTAGAGTTCCTCGCACTTGTGGAAGCGGTGATTTCAGGACTTGGATGTACAGAGCTCGCTGTGGCAGTGACATCTTTAATGCAATGCAGAACGCTGTAAGTGGTCTGTATTCCATGAACTTCAGTGTTCTTGTACTCCCAAGATTCTCGATAACCTGTAGTACACCAAGGAGGCAGCGAGGCTGACATACTCGCCGTTGAAACACTTCCCATCGGTGACGTGTAATTGGAGCTAGAACTGTAGTGATGAGTGTGCGACTCGTGCTCTTCGGTAGTAGCTGGTACCGTTGTATTGAATCCTGGCGTTTCGACTGAGTGCGTGACTGGGGGAACAGAGGAAACAGTTGGTGTGGATGAAACTGAGATCTCCACTGAGCTGGTGTTATGATGAACAGGAATCTCAGGCGTACTAACAGGTAGTGTAGGAGTCTCAATTGGAACCGAGGTGTTGTGAATTGGTACCACTGGGGTAGAACTGTGTGATTGAACCGGCAGTGTTGGAGTCTCGACTGGAACACTAGAGTTGAAAGTCGGTACCACTGGGGTAGAACTGCTATGCGTTACGACAGGCAATGTTGGCGTCTCGACTGGAACACTAGAGTTAAAACTTGGTACCACTGGGGTAGAACTGTGTGATTGAACCGGCAGTGTTGGAGTCTCGACTGGAACACTAGAGTTGAAAGTCGGTACCACTGGGGTAGAACTGCTATGCGTTACGACAGGCAATGTTGGCGTCTCGACTGGAACACTAGAGTTAAAACTTGGTACCACTGGGGTAGAACTGTGTGATTGAACCGGCAGTGTTGGCGTCTCGACTGGAACACTAGAGTTGAAACTTGGTACCACTGGGGTAGAACTGTGTGATTGAACCGGCAGTGTTGGAGTCTCGACTGGAACACTAGAGTTAAAACTTGGTACCACTGGGGTAGAACTGTGTGATTGAACCGGCAGTGTTGGCGTCTCGACTGGAACACTAGAGTTGAAAGTCGGTACCACTGGGGTAGAACTGCTATGCGTTACGACAGGCAATGTTGGCGTCTCGACTGGAACACTAGAGTTAAAACTTGGTACCACTGGGGTAGAACTGTGTGATTCAACAGGCAATGTTGGTGTTTCGATTGGAACACTAGAGTTGAAAGTTGGTACCACCGGGGTAGAACTGTGTGATTCAACAGGCAATGTTGGTGTTTCGATTGGAACGCTAGAGTTGAAAGTTGGTACCACTGGGGTAGAACTGCCAGGTGTCTCCACAGGAGCAGTAGAACTCTGCGATGGCACCGAGAATGTTTCAGACGAGTAGCCAGTTGTTTCAACAGGCAAAGTCGGTGTTTCAATAGAGGCAGAGCTGTTGTACAATGGAACCTCGGGAGAAGACACAGAAGTTAGAACAGGAACTGATGGAGTCTGAGTTGAGACTTCAGCGGATGACCAAGTGTTTGGTGTCGATCCGGCCTGCGCTGGAGTAGTAGTGTTTGGCTGTAGTAGTTGGCACTCATTGCATGGCACAATTGTTTTCCACACACTAATCTCATAGTTGAAAGAGAAAGATGCAGTGTAGGTATAGCACACTCCCCACTGATCCCAGCTGGTGTACAAAGGAGTGGAGACAGGTGGTGAAGGCGTCACGCCAGGTGCTGTTCCTTGCGGTGGCTTCAAAAGGCTGCACTCGTTGCATGGTGGGAAAGTATGCACATTCTTGTATTCATCAGTCGACAAGCTGGCTTCAAAAGTGTGGGTAGTTCCGCCTTGGTCCTTGCTTATGTACAAGGGAGGCGTCTCGACACTGCCGGGCGGCATCGTGATACTTGGAGTAGCAGCTGTAAGTGCAGAGCTCGGTGGGGTGGCAGTCGGATATCCTTTAGTCAAAGTAGATGTTCGTCCTTCTGCATACTGAATAGTAAAGCCAGCAGAGAAGTAAGCAGTAGCCCAAACCCACCACTCGGCGCTGCCCTCAATACCTTCATTGAGATTGCACATATACGTAGTCATTGGCTGGCCCAAAGAAGATGGAACTATGGTACCAGTCTCGGAGGCGCCATATGCGGTACTTTCAACCGCAGACTGTGTAGCAGTAGGGTACCCGGTTGTCAATGTAGAAGTTTGACCTTCAGCTACCTGAATAGTCTTACCCGCAGAGTAGTAAGCAGTAGCCCAAACCCACCATTCAGCCCGACCCTCGATACCAGCATTCAAGTTGCACTTGTATGATGTGAGAGGCCGTCCTAGGTTTCCTGAGTCACCGCTTTCGACGGCAGCACCGGTTTCAATAGCTTCGGAAGGAGTGGCGGTAGGATAGCCGGTAGTCAATGTAGAAGTCTGACCCTCAGCGACCTGAATAGTCTTACCCGCAGAGTAGTAAGCAGTAGCCCAAACCCACCATTCAGCCCGACCCTCGATACCAGCATTCAAGTTGCACTTGTATGTGGTGAGAGGCTGTCCGAGATTTCCAGAGCCACCGCTTTCGACGGCAGCACCGGTTTCAATAGCTTCGGAAGGAGTGGCGGTAGGATAGCCGGCAGTCAATGTAGAACTCTGACCCTCAGCGACCTGAATGGTCTTACCTGCAGAAAAGTATGCAGTGGCAGTTGCCCACCAAGCAGCTTTTCCTTCAATGCCCTCATTGAGGTTACACAGATAGGTGGTTAGCACTTCACCTGGAGCAGTTGCCGATGCGGCGGCTCCATTAGAGATAGAGACCGAGGCGCTTGGAGAAGCGGATGGAATACCGGACACTGTTTGCTTGTTAGTATACTGTTCAACAGCTTTAGAAAGTAACATACATAAAGTGGATGTTTTTCCCTCGGCAATTTGGATAGTCTGGCCTTGAGCGTTGAGGTAAGCGGTAGCACTTGCCCAGATTGCGGCCTCGCCTTCAACACCTTCATTCAGGTTACAAAGATAAGTAGCAATAGGACTTTCAAGAGCTGCGGACTCGCTGTTATACGAGCTGGCAGATGTCGCTACTGGATATCCTGATACTGAGATTTTGTTAGCGCGATCTTAATTCTCTCTAAAAAAAATCCTTACAAAGTTGAGAAGTAATGCCGTTAGCGATTTGGATAGTTTCACCTTGCGAATTTCGATAAGCTGTCGCGGTAGCATAATTGGCCTCACCATTTCCTTGGTTAAGGTCACACAAATAAGTAGTTAGCAATTCACCAGGGCCTTCGGAAACGGCTGCTGAGCTGGTGGTGGCATTATCAAACCGTCCATCATTGCCTACATCACCTTGCTGAGCCTGGTTGCCTTCACCAACGGGCTGTAATTGCTGTTGTTGATCTTGATCTCCTCCATATTGGTCAGACTCAGGATAGGCATATGATCCCGCACTGACCGATGGAGTTATCAAAGCCAAGAGGGCAGCCACTTTGACAGCGTGGCTAATGTATTCCCTCATACCTGGGTTGGCTTGTTTCGGTTTCAGCTTTTGAGAAAACAGATAAAATTATTAAACTGTACTCCAATTTTGTTCAGTTGTGGTCTGTCGAGCTCGATTGTCGTATATATATATTAATGTTTGGTTTTGTGGATGGCTTCAAAAGGTTGTAACACGATTCTTTTAAAGCTTTCTCAAACAACGAGCGAAATATAACGAACGAATTGTCGACTCTCAGAGCAGCGAGAAACTGAATATTCTTGGAGGAAAAGGGCAGATTTTGACGAGTAAATAAACTGTCGGGATCGTTTATCGGACGAGGCTGGTGTTGGAAATAAGGGTGAAAGGGAAGAAAAGATTATCCAGGCCACAGGTTAGGAGAAGTAATAATCATTAGGTACGATGAAGGGAGATATGTATGAGAGACAAAAACTGTAATAATGCATCATCGATGCCTCGCGAGTACACTGCGAAGATGAGCTGCGGCAGAAATGTTTAACACATGGTAAGACCCAGCATATATCGTTGAAGTAAAGTTTCTTCATCCTATTAGAGAACTGCACTGAAAATTCTTTTTCTATACCTATCAAAACGTATCTCTATATCGATTTTGTACAGCTCGAGGCCGAAGCTAACAGCCACCATCATCGTAGTACATGTGTCGATGGCTCTGGCCCATCTAACGATGGACCGTTCATCTGGTGCCTGATTCAGGAGCCGCGCGCGAATGCATGATTTTCATTACACTGAAATCTGGTTCCTGTTTTAAACAATTCAGTTCCATGCAGCATGTCGCTGATGTTGCGTTGCAACTTTAATCCACCCACTTGTCCAACAACTTCACCTTTTATGCTTCAGAGTCTTATATATCAATTAACTACAGCATATTATTTGTTCCGCACACGCCTTCTTTTTTTCTAGGAAAATATTCTGAGTGAGCAAGTGACTGGCTTTCTCCTGTGTTAGAGAGATCAGGTTTAGCTTTCGAAAACTGAAGTTTACCCTGTGAGCCTCACACAGTTCGTGGCGCGTGTGTGATTGTGAAATAAAGACGACACTTTAATATTAACGCGATAAACCCTGTATAGATGATTTGCGCTATGGAAATGAAAAAAAAATACATTCCTAAGAGTATGGCCGTAAGGGTTTTCGTCTCTGGTGCACGAAGGCAATCTAGTTATTTATGTCTGCAGTATAATATATAGATATTTAGAACAGGTTCAACAAATCAAGAATCTGAACGGTAGTCTCGAAGGGATATTTAGATTCACTTACGGAATTCTTCGTTATTCTAAATCTGTCCGCCCAACAGACGAGCATGCAATTCACCAGCCATCTGGACTTGCTCAAGAAAACAACAAAACAATGATCCAAAAATCTGAATTAGTTTTGCTCAAAGACCTCACACACACCGTCAAGCTTTTTTTAGTTTGTATTATCGGGGGAGCGAAACTTCATAATCATCCATCTCGAACTCTAAAAAAGCCAGGCACCCAACGTGAGAACAAATTGCCTACGTAGTCTGAAAAACCAATATTTCATATTATTCACTTTTGCACAATTTAATATCCGAAGTGTCCTGCGGCTGCAGCGAATATTACGACAGCCGCATAGTCTTGGCAGTGCTGAGTTGATAAGTTACAGTGTAGCGTACCGTACAGTATCCGAGATCCTAAACAGCCATATGCATCCGTGCTGCGGAGTTGAAGTCTCAAGGATTTGGTTCTATCCCCCAGGCACCGTGTTTGCAGTCCTCAGTTTACCAAGAGCATAGCGACGTGCTCGAACAAACAATCAATAAGACAAGTTTCTTGAAGGATCATTGTTGTCTGAACTGTTTCCCAATAGTCTTAGTTGTGGATTTAGGGCAGTATGAGGATTCTCCCGGATTAAAGTTCTAAAAATTCACGGCCCGCTGACCATCAAACACGAGATGGAAAGGAAACAAGGTGCAGAGAAAAGTCAATACTGAAGAACTTATATCCATGCAGTGAGCACTTGCTGTTAATATCATACAGGATTGCGGTATCGAGATACATATAATCCGCACTGTGTGCATCTACCGCCATAAGCAAAGGTACGACAGCAGACGCACCTACATACTCACCGGCAAGCAAGCGAAGTTCGGATGAGATTCCGGTGGCAGCAGACGGTTTCTTGGCTGCGATGAGCGCATTCTGCAAACTACACCTTCACACACTCACATAGTCAGGGGAAATATATTTTCGAAATCGGACCTTGGACTTGTTGCGTCATTCTCTCCGACGAGGCCTAGAACAACTATAGCATCATGCAAACGCACTTACATCTGAGATATATCCATGATTTTATCTCTACTAGTACAGTAGATATTTCATGCGCTGGAGATTTTCTGCGGATGATCCAGATAGGGACTGTATGGCATGGGGGCGATGCGGTGTGTCAGTACGTAATAACACCAGTGAGTTCCCTTTCCCCGATCTCAGGGACAAGAATAGAACAACGGGCTGGGATTCTGCCACTTCACCACAGAGCAGTCCCGAGTCTCGTCGATATCCTTTATATAAAAAAATGAACGTATCACCCACCTGGAAATGATGAATAAAACAAACACTGGTCAATTGCCGGACTTAATGCACAAAGCGGGGCCCCCGCGCGCGCATTCTCACTGTATCTCAAACAGACTCATGGACTCCGCTCACTGCGAATCGCCCGCGGCTCCAATCAGGGCTGCGACGCTAACGCCTACGTCAGGTTCTGACGACTTTTACTCGACTCTCCTTTCCAACATACACCACCTCCGTCGTTCGCCCATGGCCTCTCCTAGCTCCAACCACGGCCCCATCACCGCTAAGGTCCTGGCGACCCAGTACGCTCAGGAAAAGTGCAAGACCCTGCTGGCGTCCACCAACGCGCTGGAGGAAGAGGAGCTCCAGGCTGGTTCGGTGCGTCTCAAGAAGGACCGCAGCGAGATGGACGAGGAGGAGCTTTTGCTCGTGTCCGAAGAGGGCAAGAAACTCACGTCCAAGGAGCGTCGGCAGCTCAGAAACCGAGTATCTGCGCGCCAGTTTCGTTTGCGACGGAAAGAATATATTAACCACCTTGAAGGGCTGGTTCACGAGACCACCAATGAGATTGACATTTTGAAGAAGACCATCGAACAGCTTAGAGACCAGAACAAGTCGCTGGCCGACGATCTACAGACAGTTAGACAAGCAGATTCGAGCATTTCCCAATGCCGAATGTGTGGCAACTGCTCCTCCTGTCGACCACACCATGAAGAGCAGAAACGCGTGCTAGCAAAGAGCTATCAAGAAGTGCCAAGTCCACCACCTTTCAAGCCAAGACCGAAATTCGCCGGCGCCGAGAGCTCTAGTCCCGAGTCTCGACCTATTCAACCAGTTTTACACCATCAGCCACAGCAGCAGCAGCAACAGCAACAACAGGTATCGCCTATCTCCAGTCGGGCACCTGGTACCGCCCCTGGGAGACATCCACTTCAGCAGCCTTCTTTGGCCAATTCGCATCTTCCACAGTCGATGCAGCCTTCAAGCTCTGCGCCAATGTGGCATACTACAAGTACCCAAGCTCCCACAGGCTCGGTGCATATCAGTCCTAACGTCGCCTCACTGCTTCCGAATTACCCTTGGACAACTGCTGCCACTCAGCAACACCAGCAGCAGCAACCCCAGTCTGGTAGTGGTGCTGAGCACCCTTCGTCGCACCTTCACCATCCTCACCCGCAGTTACCTCCTCCGCACATTCCTCAACAGGAGTGGCCACTTGACTACTCTCACCAGCATGCCCTGCACCCGCCTCACCATCAACTCCACCACCCTCAGCACCAGCATCCTCAACAGCCTCAACATCCTGCCCATCACGAAGACTCGTATATGCGGCTACCGCATGCCCAGATCTACAATTCGTTTGTACCTGAGATTGAGAAGATGCTTGATGAGCAGTTCTCAAAGGACGAGACGGAAATTAAGACCAAGGATGCCAGAGACCCTGATGAAGTACGTCTCAAGCTGTCATTGGCTGCCGCCGAAGATCTCTTCAAGCGACTGGACTCTCAACTAGCGGGACTGACGTTGAACCAAGACTAGATCTTTGGAATGATTTGATAATTTATTTACGCGATTGCATTTTTCTCTACTACGATAACATTTCATTGTTCAAAGCGGGAGAAGAAGAGCTTCCAAAAAAAATTTATTTTGTAACTTTAGGGGGTTTATTATTGTTTTTTTCACAGTGCGTTTTTTTTTGTTTGGAATTTTTATGTACCTTGTTCTTTTATTTTTACTTTCTGATTTTTGTGTACTCCAGATATTTGATTCATTGTAACAGGTTATTGAGCAACCTACTTTTTGCAGTTGCCAAGAGGTCTTATCCGTCACGCCGTTATGCCGTTAGGGCGTTGTGTGTGGGATGACCGATATGGAACGTATAGACAGCTGGGCCAATTCAAGTAGCAATCAGATACAGTACGCAGAACTAGTAAAGTTTTATCTGGGCCTCCATAACTGCAACTTTTTCAACGCTCTTTCCCCTCATAGCTCTCGATATTTGCATGTATTAATCGGAGAACAACCCGAGACATTAAAAATATGCATGAAAGTTGAAGGTATAACAAAAAAAAACTCGCCTTCGGGCCGTCGAGACTGATTTTGAGACTTTAAGATGACGGAGATAGTTGTTAGCTGAGCATCAAGAGTTGTTTTGCCCAATCATTTCATTACTACATACCGTGTTCTGTTCATATCTTTAGAAATCGTCATTAGTTCGAGTGCGTTTAGCGTCGTGCGTCAGCAGCTGGGGCTCACGCATAATGCAAAGTCTGCGCTCAAGGTGGGGAGTGGGTTCTTCTGGCAAACACAGACACATCGCTCAAGAAAAAAGATGGGCAGCTACTAGAGTAGATGTTTTAGCTATTAGAATAGATGTTTTATAGGACGATAAATGAGAACAGTCTGCAATGATTTCATCCCTGATTATTGTCAATTCTGATCGCCAACTACCGTATACGGGGTATTCCTGACATGGAGAGGGTACAGATCACCGATCGGCGCGGATTTGCGTCTGGGTGCAGAAGAGTACGATTCAGTTGGCATGGAACTTCTTGGCTATGACGATCATGGGGAACAGAAAACTCACAGGATCTCCCGGGTGTTATGATCTGATCTCAGCTCGCTATTGCAACAAAATCGAGGGCACGGATTGGCGAACACCTGTTGGCAACTGGAATAGCCCAGTGTTACAGCTATGATATCATACCGTTCACGGGGGATGTATAGCAGCACCATGTAACTCATGAATCATGTCTGAGGCCAAGTTACGACCCCTCAGCATGCAGCCGCTGTGTGTAAAAGGATTGGTGAGAAGGAGATCAGACGTTGCTTGATCAGATAAATCTGATTGAGCCCCTGTGGAGTTTACATGATGTAACAACCAAGCGTACTGGTACTAGTCTATCTTTGGACTCAGCCCATTATCAGATTCTAGTGAAAATCTAGATCACCTTTACATTTCCGTGAGCAATAACACCTATTTCATCGTGCGTGCGGAAATGCAGATTCCTTCGGTAGGTGTATAATATTACTGTACAGATATCACTAGTCGGCAACTTCCATACAATACCGCACAACGCCCCACGCGGCGACAGCTCTTGGCACAGAACCCTGAAGATAAAAACGATTGTCTACCGTTAATGTCAAAGTCTCGGCGCGCTCGTGGGATGGGTGTTCATCCACTGGTCGCGCCGATAAAATGAGCTAGCCCGGGAAAAAAGCCTTTTAGTTCTAGTTGCTTGGTGTGTAAACTGTGCGTACCCACGCGTACGTAATGGTAGTATAGTGGCGAAGCAAAACTCACCTCCACAGGTGCTAGTAACTCATTGCTGGGTTTATATTCGTGATCTCTGCTACAGTACATGTTTATCTAGTTCTCAGATGGGTCAAAGCCACAAAATACCCCTGTCTGCGAGCAATTACAGGGCTCAAGCGTGGTCCTGATACAATATGGGCGTAGTTACAGTGTAACAGTAGCATCTCATATGGTCCAATCGGGTACGCACTCGCTCCCTGAACTGGACTGCGAAGAGATATAGGCGCACCAGCAAGTGCCATGATTTGGCATAACTAGTAAACAGAAGACCACGGCATTGATACTCTCTTCCGTTGGCTGTTTATTCCACGAGCTGGGAACCGCATATCAAGTTACTGGAGCTATTATTTGACCAGTCTGTAAACCGAAACCGAAGTAGGTAGTGTTTACGTTCGGCTCAAATGTAGTAATATTCTATTCATCGATCAGTAGTAGACGTTTCTTTCAAAGGCTGAATGTTCTTCTGACGAACTCATGTGGATAGTACTTTAGTATGCGCTTAAAAGACATACGACGATGATTGAGGGAAGACCCAAAAACTCACATGTTGATTATCGTTTTACGCCATTAATTTATCAACTGCTAATGGTGAAAATTCCTTTTATAAAATCGAACAGATACAGGTTTGTTGTATCGGCTTTTTCAATGTGTATTGTCAGTACCTAGCTAGATCCAAGCGCAAAGTCTTCATTTAAACTCGAGCTGTCAGGATCAGATATAGGTAAAATACCACTACATTGGACTAAACATGACCGAAGACGCCTTCATATCGTTCAAGCTCATAAGTGGGAACATTAAGGCAAATACTCTACAGAACGGATGGACCAACTGCTCTCGATTAAATAAATCTCCAGATAAAGACAGTTGCAATGACAGTGATAACCTCAGCAAGAAGTAGTTCAGATGGTGTATTTGACAATTGCTCAGTTACTTGAATTATACTAAAGCAGCTACTGAATTCAACGGGAACTTGTTCAATGAAGCACACCCGTATAAAACACACTCTTACGCAACCATCATTTCCTTAATAGTGCACTTCATTAATTACTGACCACAAAAAAATCAGAATTCGTTGGTTAAATGTTTTAAATTAGATCTTGCGGGAAGTTTATAATTTCAAGCGAGAGTCAGGGGAGATACGCGCTTGTCCAATGTCAACACTCAAGCTGGTCGCTCGCTGACCTTCTGGAAAGTTCGCTTCATTATACCGGTGAGCGCGCAAGCACTGAAGACCGCTGAGACAGGCAAATCCTCACACATTGGTCAAAATCTCATTTTTTTCCACCCTCTTCTCTTACAACTTGCAGAAAAAAATCAAGGTTCCTCTCGGTGCTCGACGGACATGACAAATACCATGGCAGAGGAGTTCAAGAACCAGGGCAACGTTGCATTTAAAGCTGGCCAGTACAAGGAGGCCGTGTCGCTATACACTCAAGCGATCGCTGCCGACCCGTCTAATGCTGCGTACTACGGCAACCGAAGTATGGCGCTGATGCAGACTTTGGACTATGCCCAGGCTCTCGAAGATACAGAGACGGCACTAAGGATACAGCCGGGCGTCTCCAAAATTTTGGCACGACAGGGCAAGATTTTGACTCTAATGGGGCGATATGAGGAGGCGATTAGTGTGCTCGATGGCTCTGCGGGCGTCGAGCTACAAGCTGCTCAGGAAATGGCCAAAAACATTCGACAAGCCCAGGAACTTGTCAAGAGTACTGACAATATGAGCACACGGCAAGCTTTGTTCTGTCTCGACACTGCCGAACGGATGCTAGGTCGAGGTGTATCGGTGCCAAAGCAGTGGTGCTATTTACGAGCAGAGCTACAAATTCTGCGAGGTGATTTAGATAATGCAACTTCGACTGTGATGAACTTGCTACGAAATGATGCACAGGACTCTCGAGCGCTGACGCTGCGAGGGCGAATTTTGTACGGTGAGGACGAGAACCAAAAAGCATTGGCGCATTTTCAAGAGGCACTTCGATGCGATCCCGACTACAGTGAGGCTCGACGGATGCTTAAACTTTGCAAAGAGATGGAGCGAGTCCGAGGCACCGCCAATGATGCATTCAAGAGCGGCAGATTTCAAAAGGCCAAGGAACTGTTCAAGGAGGCGTTGCAGCTGGATCCAACTAACAAGAACCGAAACGCCAAGCTTTACTCTAACTTGGCCACTGTAAATGTCAAGCTAGAGGCATATGAGGAAGCTCTCAGCGACTGCGACCATGCATTGAAGCTCGATTCTGGGTTTGTCAAGGCTCGAAAGACCAAGGCCCGAGTTTTGCTGCAAATGGAGCGATATGAGGACTCGGTCAATGAATTCAAGGCCGCGATAGAAGAAGATTCCGCTGACCAGTCGCTGCGGAACGAGCTTCGAGAAGCCGAGCTTGAGTTGAAGAAGAGCAAGCGAAAGGATTACTACAAGATTTTGGGCGTTGGCAAGAACTGTGACGATAATGAGCTCAAGAAAGCATATAGAAAGGCTGCATTGATCCACCACCCAGATAAGAACCCCGACGATCCGGAAGCACACGAAAAGTTCAAGGAAGTTGGCGAAGCATATGAGTGCTTGAGTGATTCGCAGAAGCGTGCTCGATACGACTCTGGGGTAGATTTGGATGACCAGTTTGGAGGCATGGGCGGCGGATTTGGAGGCATGGGAGGTATGGGCGGCATGGGCGGTATGGGAGGTGCCGGCATGCAAATCGACCCGGAGATTCTAATGAGCATGTTTGGTGGCATGGGAGGCGGCATGCATGGCCAAGGAGGAGGATTTGGTGGTCAAGGGTTTGGCGGAGCTCAGGGACATCCATCTGCAGGCCAGTTTGGCGGCCATCAATTCCATTTTGGTTAAAGAAACGAGACAAACGAGAGTTTGAACCATTAAATTTTTTTTTAGAGTCCTAGAAAAGAAAAAAAAGGATTATATTGGTTTACGACGTTTATGATGATGAGATATTATTATTATTTTTTTATTTGTATAGATGTTTTAAGGAAAACATGCTAGATATAATCGAATATTAGCCACAAGCTTTTCGAGGGGAAAAACACTATATTAAAACAAATGCGCAAATACGTAAGTATATAGACAAAAATATTAGAAAAAAAGAATCTGCAGTAGCGAGTGATTGAAAATAGGGGCGAAAGTAAAAAAAGAGAAACAAGTATAAACAAGGCCACAAATGAGTTAAGAAAAAACGATAAACGAGAGAGCATTCAAAAGTTCAAGTAGAAAAATGAGAGAGACTTTCGAAGCAGCTGAGGCGAGTGGGCGGGACAAGAATAATTCAGATCAGTTTCGATATGCAAAATAGACAGACAACTTTCATGGGACGTAAAAAACAGGAAGAGGGCATGACTGAATGTGGGAGATGGATGCGTTAGATAAAAGGGCGAAAAATGAAATGAAAAACGGGGGGTTTTTTTATCGTGTAACATGTTAGCCACAGCAGAAAGAGTTGATTTTGCCCCAAAAGCCCTTCTTTTCTTGTCTACCGCTATCGCCATTTTGCTGTGAATAGACCTGTTGGCCATATGCATTGGACGATTGATGAGCATTCGAATTGGATCGATGAGCAGCAGCAGCTTGCTGCAGGGCTTGGTGTTGAGCCAATTGCTGCTGTTGAAGCTGCTGAGCAGATGGATAGGCTCCAGAGTTGGAACCATAGTTGCTTCCGTAACCTTGGCTCTTGACTCGAGCACCGCCAGACTGTTGCGGAGTAGTCGAGCCAGGAGCAATGGCAGCCTGCGAAGTTCGTGCTCGCCGGGATTTCGATGCGTGTCGAACCATTGCTGGGTTAGGAGCAGGTGGCTGCTGGTTGGCTAGCCGCTGACCACCGCTAATGTGCTGGTTCGAGTTGCGGTTTGGTGGATAGGCGTGTCCATAACCATGCAAATTCGGCTTCTTGTTCGACGAGTCCCATCCTTTACCTCCATTCAACTTCATCCAGTCGTACTCTCCATCTTCAGTCTCACCAGTCTGCTTCAAAGCATCGGTGAATAAGTTTCGCAAGTAGTCGTAATCAGGGGTCTCTTCAAAGTTGAGTCCCCGAACGTAGCTCAAATATGCCGCCATCTGTTCTGGGAATCCATCACAAAGATCCTTAATCTGAGTAGTCTGCTTCTTCTCGCCAATCTTCTCATACTTCTGCTTGTTAGTAGCTGCCTTGAGCCCTTGCCATGGAAGACCGCCTCGCAAAAAATACATAAAAACATGTCCCAGGGCCTCCAAATCGTCTCTTCTTGACTGTTCTCTGCCCAAGTGTGTGTTGATACTCATGTATCGAGCAGTACCAGACAAACTCTTTCGTTCTCGGTATGGAATGTGCTGCTTTGTCTTTGGGTCTCGATACTGCTTAGCCATGCCAAAGTCCACAACGTAAATCAGGTTTGCAGTCTTGGTTCCGGGCTTGCCTATCAAAAAGTTGTCGGGCTTAATGTCTCTGTAAATGAGATTCTTTTCGTGTATTGTTTGCACACGCGAAATCATCTGCTTGGCAACCATGACAGTGGTCTTCAAGCTGAACTTTCTGCCGCACCAGTCAAACAAGTCTTCGAGCGAGGGACCCAAAAGGTCAATCACCAGAATATTGTGCAACCCTTCCTGGCCAAAATAGTACACATTAGGAATACCCACGCAGCCGACCAAGATCTTGTATGTTCTATATTCGTCACGCAGCTGTGGAGCATCCGATTTACGTGGCTCAAACTTGATAGCGACCTGCTGGTTGTTCAAGAGATTGGTGCCTTCGAAAATGACACCAAACGAGCCCTCGCCGATTTTCTTTCCAACACGGTAATGGACACCCACTACGTTGGACGACTGGACGTGCCCCGACATTGTTTATCGTTGTTTGGTGAAATTAAAAAATTAGAAGCAGAAATTAAAAAACCCTGACGTTGTCGTCGTCGTCGTTGCTTCGTTGTCGCTGTTTCGCCTATGGCTGCAAAAAAGGGCAGGAGGCTGCTGTTTTTTTGAACGAGGGGGAGCAGGAGGAGGTAGCAAATAAGGCGGCACGCACTTTTTGGGGGGTTAAAAGAGGCGATAGAATATAAGCACAGCCAGCTAGAGACGGTGCCGAACAGAGAAGATTAATTCCGCCTGTGCGATAGAGTTCTAGCGGGAGTGTCGTGAGGTTTGATAGTTGCTGGACTGCTCCTTTGGAGAGAAAGGGGTGGTGGAAGGAGGAGGAGAAGGAGAAGGAGTGAAGAAATTTGTGGGTGGTGGATTTGTTGTGATGGGCTGTCTTGGCGGGACGTAATTGCGAGAGCCACATTTTTGTGTGTGTTGTGTGTGCGTGAGTGCGTGAGTGTGTGTGTGCTGTGCGGTGGAGGGAAGGCTGGGCCGGGCGGTGGTTGGCTGGCAGATATCTGGCTGGCGGGTAATGCTTGCTGGGATTGTTACAATTGGGTGCGTGAGGCCTGCTGAAATCAGTGTATCTCATTGACGCTGAGTTGAAGATCAAAATGCATGTCAAGGATCTTGATGCTTGAATCTCTTGTTACCTTGTCCGTCTCCTGTATCCGTTACTGTTTCCCGCTCTTTTACAAAAGCCGTTTGCGATTTGCAATGGGTTGCTCCGCTTCACACTACCCTACACCCATCATAGCTTTTTTTGTATTTACTTTGCATCCTATCTAAGATCCAATTAATCTACTCGATTCAACGACAAATATACTCATGAGTTCATAGGGCTAGTCTACTAGGAGCTTATACACACACGCTCTCTGTCTATTCAGGGGTACAGGATCGTACACACTCACACGGCGCTCTGTGTGTGTGTGACAGGCGCCGCCGCCTTAACGAACTCGGGTTCTGTGATGAAGATTTCTTGAACTGATTGACGGCGCGCATCCGATGAGTCAGACTTAGTGCTCGTGATTATGTAACCTATACGGCTGGAGCCGAGAGACGGGGTTTTCAATTGTGATTTAACTAACATGTGCACATGCTCTCAAATGGTCGTTAGCAGTCTTCCATCCGATGAGCATCTATGTTTCCTTCATGGAGCTCCACGGGATTATCTGGAGATATCTGCGTGTGATGATTACATCATAATCAGCATTACACTGCTCTATCAGCAAGCACCTCCAAAAATATACTCTCGTTTTTAGTTAAAGAAATATGTAACGACTATTCACCGTATACCGAGAATAACACCTAGAGCTACAAGCTTCTTTGCTCACACTCTTGACACTTGCAAAAATCCGAACCACGAGTGTGCTCCACTTGTCGGATAGGTTTCTTGCACAATCAGTAAAACCCCCCCTCCAGATACCAACGACAAGGCGCAATACGTACGCAACACCTCTACATCAGGGGTGGTACCGTGTAGAAGTCTTTTTTTTTCAGGGCGTATAAAAGCTTGCGCACGCGTTGGGAGTGACCTCCAAGAAACAGCCGCACGAGGCTTGGATTTTTGGCATCACTAGTATTTTTTTTTATTCTGCAGTACGAGCTTGGACAAAAACGCTTCAAGGGAGAAAATGCTATACGATTTGCATCTATTATGGCCCCAAGATAACAATGTCACCTCGGTTGTGCAGTCGCTGGCTGTGCTAAGAGATCTTGGATATACTGTCGTTGCGATCACTGCAACACTCTCCGGTAAAGTGCCCAAAAATTACGGAAGCCCCATTGCACCATACATTGAGAAACTACGCTCGCAGTTCCCACAATTGACTGTGCTTACACGACTCACAGTCGTTCTCGATGAATCCTCACAAAATACCAATCTGACACCGCTTCGGCCGCATTTTGATTTGATCGCCGTGAGGCCCATGTCCGAAAAGACGCTTCAGAACTGCACAAACCTCGATCCCGACCTCATTTCGCTCAATGTTTCTCGCAGAATTCCGTTTTATTTGCGGCATCGAACTGTATGCGCTGCAGTTAAAAAGGGTGTACGTTTGGAAATCTGTTACGCCGGTGGGGGTGCCACGAGTGACTCGAGAAAGCATACTATCACCAACGCTGCGGCAGTGATACGAGCATCGCGATCTCGAGGTATAATTGTCAGCTCTGAGGCGTCAAATGCATTAAATCTACGAAGTCCATACGATGTCACGAATCTACTGGTACTTTGGGGGCTCGACCATATGCGTGCCCGCGACGCGGTTGGCAAAGAAGCAGAAATTGTAGTTCGAACAGCTCAGCTGCGCGCCAATTCATACAAGCAAGTCATCGAGCAGGTCGATTCATAGAACGAAAAGAGAGAGAGAGAAAGAAAAAAAAAACTGATTAAGAATATTTAGGGGAGGGGGTCATAAAATTTATTTTCGTTCGTTTGTCAGATATTTCGTTCAAGACATTTTGCCAAGCTCTAAAGGCTTTCTAACTGTGAAACAGCTGATTTCCAAAAAGTCGCAAAGCTTGTTGATCACGAGCGTCGAATACTGGAGAAAGTACACAACGCTGAAGATGAAGTAACCCCAGAGATACATGAGCTCCATAAATGCTGGGAATTGAATGCCAACCCGGGGCAAGATATCGAACAAGAATGCTCCAAAAAAGAGTGGAAGCTGCGATAAGTTCCAATAAGGGAACTCTTGTTTGGTTAAATGCGCAAGAATAATACTGGTGGTGGTTCGACCAAACACAAACGATAAGGTCAATGTGAAGAGGACCAGGTGATTTTGTGAAAGCAGAATAGAGTAAGGCGAGGAACACCAAAACCATACAGAAACCCCAAGCGTTATTATAGGCGTCAATTGCCAAATGCATTCACCAAAATCGTGTGAAGTTTCTTCCTTCTGTACCGCCTCATATACGTTGTACAGACAAAATGGCACATGTAGTACCGTAACGCTCAATACTAGTAGCACCACCCATACATCTTTAAGAATCTCATCTCCGAGCAAGAAGCCAAGAAGCGAGTTTTGACCAAACACTTCGATAGCGCTCTGCTGCCAAATCTCGGGCCCCTTGTAACCCGTGAAGAGCATCACTAGTACCGCAATCACAATACCTTCTGTAGGGCCGTTGATGTAGCCCAAATAGAGTACATGAGTGTGATACGTTTCCCAAGTCGACGTGTACATTGCCAAGCAAGTGCTGAAGATAGTCACTGCTGCGGCCCCGCTGGAGCCTAGTCCCATGCACGCACTCTGTACCAAACCTCCGAGGCAACAGTTTAGCGAATCTATACCGTGATCAAACAGCTCACCCAAAGGACTGCTGGTACCTGTTTTCCTAGCTTGCTTACCGTCTATGTTATCCATGGTCTGATAGAACCATAGCCCTAACGCGAAGGTCACATAGAGCCATCCAGGGCCGGGACTCGTCAGATCGGGCATGTATATTTCAATGCACATTATGTTGAAGTAGATGGCGAAGAAACCCAGTAGCGTGATCACATTCGGAGCGAGCCATGGCGGCATGAACTTGGCAGCCCAAGTCCAATATGGGTTTAGAAGGTAGTACGATAGTGGTGATTTGTCTACTGATCGATACTTGTAGGCCTTAAGGTTGACCAACGCAGTTTGCTTGAGCGCCGGCTGCTCCCCTGTGGGTGGTTAGCTTGTTCCCATTTGATAATCTCACAAGCGACTTACCAAAAATGCCGTCTTCCAGTTCCAACAGACTCATATGGGTATATATACAAACGTTGAGAGAGTTGCTCGGGTTAGAATGGAAGTGGTGACCTTTTTCGCAAACAAAAAATGTCCAGGGGAAGGAAGAGAGGGAGGAAGGGGCGCTACTGGGCATATTCTCAACAAACGTGTGCGTGAAAGCCACATGTACTCACCTCTGCGTGCGCACAAAAAAATTAGCCCTCAATCGAACGCATGCACGGCTTCCCTTTTCCTTTCGGTATTTGGACATGGAGTATGAGAATGTACAAGGCGAAGGACGCTTTGTACAGGTGAAGGCTCAAGAAGATCACAGGCAGTTCGAAACATGTACGTGCTTTGTTACCTTTGCGTGTGGAAAAAGTGGGTTTACTAACACTGAGATCAACAGTGGATATTTGGACGTCGCTGATCGAGCCTCGGCAAGCTCAAACGTTGGTGATAAAACTAAAAACTCTTGTCGATGAAATACATCCATTGAATCATCTACGGCGGTTAAGTAAAGAAGAAGGTGCCCAAAAGATCAGATTAGCGATATGCTCGGTGGACAGCGTGCCCGAGATCTCGCAGGTCGAAGCAATTATGCATAACGCTGGGGCCGAGGAGGTATTGATAGAACGTCGACAATGCTCACGCTACCCGGGCAGAATAAAAGAGCAGAATGCAGAATGGGCGGAAAAGTCAGGTTGGCCTATGATATGGCGTGGGAATGTGGCTGCCATTCCCACCCAGCTGCCCGAGGCCGGGAGTGCGGCTCAACATTTGAGACACGTTGTGGAATTGAGCGAGCAAAACGTCAAAGATGGCCAGCTGCCTATTGCATGCTTGATCGTAAACCCTGTAACGAACGAGACTGTTGTCGAGTATAAAGATCAGCGTGTGAACAAGAAGAACCCGCTCAGCCACTGCGTTATGGAAGCGGTGCGACGAGTGGCAGATGACGAACTGGCACGCAGGGCAGAACGGGAATTGAGCGAAGAAGAAAGGCAGTATTTGTGTCTCGGCTTGCATGTTTACCTGACGCATGAGCCCTGTGTAATGTGCGCCATGGCCCTTAACCATTCCCGTGTTGCCAAGTTGTTCTACATCAAATCTAGCCCCAGGACTGGAGGCATTGAGCCGACTAGTGCTGGTGGGCACTGTGTACACTGGAATAGCAATCTCAACTGGCAGTACGAGGCCTGGAGGTACATTTCGGAGAAGGACCCCTTAGATGTCGGGGATTGCGGAGAAGTTGTGAATGTATAGAGATCTTTTTTATTTATTTTTGGAAGGTGTTTAGAGATTTGTAATGCACTTGATGGATTATGCCTCTTTGAAGATGATAGTAGAGGTTAAAAAAACTTTCGTGTAAAAACTCTAATCTACTTATCTCATCCATCTTCAAACAGCTGTCCATACTTGGTGGGTACCATCTGTTATGTGCCAATGCGGCGGTTCCGGCTCCTACCCCTGTGCTGCAAACCCTAGACACGGGCCGATTGTCCTATCGAGATTGGAATCTCTGGATCCTGCCGCTACACAAGCTTAGTTGGTCTCACCATCTTTTTTTCCTTAGCCCTCTAGAATCGCATTATATTTGCAAAATATCGCATGCAATTCGACCACCTGAATTTGACCAAATCAGCAGGAAAAATATCATTGAGTGCGTTTGAAACATAGACCGGTGGTCTCGTGTCTCGTTGTTCGCAGGTAAACAACAACTCAGTTCCACACCAACCTCTCTTCACAAAGGGCCCTTCAAATTTCGAGTCACAGCGCCACCATCCCCACGCTCGTCGAAAGTCCAGCAGCACAAAGGCGGTTATGGCGCATTCGAAAAGTGTCTCATGGCACGTCTCGTCAGCATCGCTCAGCAGCTTGGACTTTGATTCGTCGGGTGCATTCACGCCGACCACCGACGCCACGTCAACCTCGATAATGTCCTCGACCAGGAAACGACATGCGCCAAGTCTATCAGTGAGCTCAGATATCTCGTACTACTCGCCTGCAAACTCGCCGTCGAAACGACACCGGAGCAGGGTGCAGCAGATCAACCCGACACCTATCGTGTCGCCTAGTAAAGAGCACATGCATTACCACACATTTGATCTCTCAGCATTTGAAGAACTGGCATCGCCGTCAGAAGAGGGCCGAGCCATGTCGCCTTATATCATGAGCCAACCGAATTTACAGGATGTATTTATATCACTAGCACACAAAGAGCGGCGGGTTCTGGAGGCAAGAGAGTCGCTCAAGCATGCAGAAGACGAACTTGGCGACTTTAAAATGAAATGGAGTGAAGTGCTCAATATACCCTCGCCTAGCTCAGCATCAAACTCTAGGAGCATATCGGAATCTTCACAATCGAATGGGTCACGGCAGCGGTCACGGTCTCGCTCTCCACCGGATCATGAAGAACTGAGTCCCTTAAGTCATCGCAGAGTGAGAACTGCATCATTGCGAGGGTCCCTGGGGAAATCAGGGCTAGGAATCTTGATCCCTGAAGAGCGTACTGATGAATTGATTGGTCTGAACCAGGAAGAAAGCTATCGCGAAGTTTGTGAGCGTGCATGCGACATTGACTCCGAACTGACAACGCCCAGTGCCTCTTTAGGTCTACTCGGGCAATTGACTTTTACTATCAAGGAGACTGTAAAAAGCCTTTTAAGCGCTATCTCGCCATTTGCTAGTTCGAAAACGTCGGACCTGCAAGATCGTTGCCCTGCATGTTCTAGCTCGCTGACGCAGACCTACTATGAAGCAGCGATAGGTGTAAGATTTCCAAGGTTACCGGTGGTTAGAAGGTACATCAAAAGCGTATGTTGAGATGAAGTGAGATGAGGCGAATTATGAGCATCTCAGGATGAAATTGCATTGTATTAATGAGTGTTATGTAATGATAATGAATAATGTTAATATAAATAATCATATCGAGTCACTGTTTGAGGGCAAGATACAATGAATAAATGCATCGCATTTATTGCATTTCGAGAGCCCGTACTGGCTGCAGACAAGAATTGTATTGCCATAAATCGCACTTATTTGCAGATGCAAAAAGTCCCTTGAGACAAGAATGTGGCTTCTCAAATCGGATCGCATACTCGATAGATTGTTACCTGGATGCCGAACTTCAACGTTTCCCGACAAGTTCAGCTTATCGACTTGCTCGTCTCCCGTGCACCTTGTACCTTTCCCTCAAGCAGCACAGTCAACTCTTCAATCTCCTTCCGGGTATTCTCAATGGCTCTTTCGGACTCTGCATTCATGTACCTCAAATCGTTCAACGCGTCCACTCGCGCGTCGATTTGGCGTTTCAGCCCTTCAATGGCCATACTAGTCGACACTTCCCGCTCATCTAACAATTGCAGCAGCCTATCAGCCAATTTATCAAGCTGAGTTGGGTCTACGACCGTGCTCTGCGTTGTGGACTCACTTATCGCCTCGTTCTGTTGTTTGATCTCGTCGAGCGCCTGTTCAAACTGGCTCAGCGCGTCGCCTACCCGCTCGTGTCGTGCTTCATCCAACGCTACCAGCTGCTGGTACACATCTCTCAGAAGCCTTTGATTGACACTTCCGTACCCTTGCTTGAACTGGTCGAATGTTATGTAGTCACGAACTGATGTCTGCCTAAGTAAGTACGACGCCAGTATATCCATGAAGATGGTGTTACGAGTGTGCGTTGTTCGATGCAGTGTGCGAATTAGTTGTAATTCCATTTTTATTTTTCACAATTCACAACATATAATAAATAAATAGCTTTTTTAACAGAATCTATACTCTGGTAGTAACTATCGCAAAACGACATTTGCACTTCGCAGTTCCAAATATTGCTGATCGACTCCTTGGGGCAAAGTCTGTATGAACCCAAACAGTTCTTTATCGTAGTACCGCAATCCGTGGTGCACCGTTTTGTATTTGCCCGGGAGCCCAGTGATATCGCACCACCATTTTCGTGGCTTCAGCGACGGTGGAGCTTCAACTGAGAAATAAGTGGCCTTGTCAAATGTAGATTGAATCAATGCTAGTCGTCGTTGCTCTTCAGCTAGCAGCGCTTTGGAGTTCTTGAACTTCTTGGATTTGCTTTTGAAACTTGGATTCTTGAACGGCCGAGGAACCTGATTGAAGTCTGCTTCAGCTGCAGTACTCATTTTATATAATGCTTGTGCTTGTCGGGGGTAATTGATGCTTTGAGTCCTGTGCAGGTAGTTCAACGGAGCTCCCAAGACTAAGTTCGCGCTTCGCGAAACCAGAGAGACACTTCATAGACGACCAAAACCCCCCTCCACGAAATCCTGCGGATCCCCTGACAGACACGCCGCTCATATACTGGAGCAACTTTGGCTCAAGAAAAAATCATGTCGCACCCACACCCTGTAGCGCATCATCCACCGCGACAAAACTATGCCCCGCCAGGCGTGTCACCGCTGCCTCAACAGCAGTCACAGGCACCACACCATCCGCACCGTCCTCGGCAGTCATCACCAGTAAGTAAACCCTCCAGAGGGAAGACAGAGCACATAATTTAACATTCTTAGATGAGCACAATTGAGTCGACAGTCACACGACTACTGGTTGCCACGAAGCAATTGCTAGAGAGTTTGACGCAATGGGCTCGCGGCGATACTTCTGAGCACGAAGTATCTGACGTCTACGTGGTACTAGGGAACGAGTTTAACGTCGCATGCCGCGCATTTGTGGCGGCAGGTGTTGATGTTGCGTAAGTGGGTTTTTAATATGAATTACGGCATTAGCTAACAGATCAGCGACCTTGGTGATGTTCCTCAGGCTCTACGCGTGATTCTAGAAAAGGCACTCAGCGAAGATGCTAGTGAAGAAAATTTGAACAAGTACCTTCCGCAAATTAGAGAGATTATTGTTAATCTGTTGCGACAACTGAAACAGAAGCAGACAACTATCAGGGCAAACTCAACCACACCTCGTCCCCCGATAGGTCAACTTCCTCACTCTCAGCCTCAAGCTCAACAGCTCCAACAGCCACACCAGCAACCACCACCACCACAGCATCCTCCAAGACAATACCGAAATCCAAGCTCAGAGTCTATAGAACGGAGACAACCTTTCAATGATGGACGAACCCCTCAGGCGCAGCAGCAGAGACCTCCACAGTTGCAGGTTTCTACACCACAATCACCAACGTTGCCACCAGCTCAGCTTTCGCCTTCACACTCTCAAGCATCAATTCAGAGGCCACCGTCGCCTTCTAAATCGAAAGATATGAATGCATTGGCTGCTCTACAACGTGGAGAGGCACTAGAGAGAAGGGCAAGCAGGCGATTCTCAGCGTACCAGTTTGCTAAGCTCACCAACGGTACCGTTCCAGGTACCGAGGAGAAAGTTCCTGACCTCCCGCCATTGCCCTCCTCTGCATCAAGGACTTCTCTTTTGAGCATTAGACCAGCCACTAGTAGTTCTCAAAAAGATTTGAGTGCATCGATTAGTTCGGCACAAACATCACCCAATCTCGAGAACTCGGTTGCCACTGACTCCACTACTACTCCAGTAGCTCCAGCATCTAGTACTTTATCCTCGGAGCTGGTGCTCTACCTGCAAATTGGACGACAGGTGAAAAAAACAATAGTACAACGTTCCGACATTGCAATTTCCTCATTGAGACTTTTATTTATCGACAAGTTCAGCTATACGCCCGGTGCTGAAACCTTCCCAGACATTTATATACAAGATCCTCATTTTGGAGTACGCTATGAACTGGATGAAACCACAGTTGAAGATGTGAAAGAAGGATCGCTTCTTTCTCTAAATGTAGATGCGATGGATGACGTGAAAAAGCATATCGATGAAGGGCTTGTTGGATTACAAAAGACGATAGAAGCGTTGAATCAAAAGGTCGAAGATAACTCCGCAGCGATTGCACAAGTTTCTGCCAATGCAATTGTTGCTTCCGCTACGCCCAAGCGCGACAGCAAAGAGCGGCTTTCGTCAAGCTCGATGCGACACAGCAGCAGTAGCGCTACAGCGCAAAACCGAGAAATCGAGTCTTTGAGACGCGAATTAGCGGTTGTCAGGCAGGTATCTTCTGAATCAATGCGGGGACTTCGTGGTCAAGCATCTCAGTTGATTGCCAAGATCCAGAAAATGAACCTTTCATCGGCCTCGTCAGGATCACGAGGGTATATGGAGTCGTGCCACAAGAAGCTTTCAGGAGACACAGATCATTTGTTGACGTCAGTGGACGACTTGCAAGATATGATCGAAGCTATGAGAAAGGACGTTGCTCAAAGAGGCGTCCGCGCTGATCCGAAACAGCTTCATTACGTCTCTAAAGAGATTGTGCAAGCCAGAAGCTCCTTGGAAAAGATGGGTGTATATATCACTCGAGAGAAACCGGGCTGGAAAAAGATTTGGGAGAAAGAACTCGACATTATCTGCGAAGAACAGCAGTTCTTCAAATTACAAGAAGAGCTATTGGCAGATCTTGCCGACGATCTAGAGAAGGCAGAAGAAACATTTTCGTTAGTAGAGCAGGCGAGCACTGAACAGCACCGGGCTCTAAGACAAGTCCAGCCAGTTTTTGATACCGTGCCTATCGATGGTGTGGTGCATGCCAAAGATGCTGTGCTAAGTGAAGTTGTTGCATTGCAACCAAACCATGAACAGCGAGTGGAAGCCATACAGCGAGCTGCACGATTACGAAAGAAGGAACTAGAGATGCGACAAAAGGACGAGTTTAAAGAAGAGCTTGGAGAATTTGTGGCTGAAAACAAGCTGAAAAAGAGCGGAGGAGTGGAAGAAACCGAGCGGCGACGACTGATTCGTGAGCAGCAAATGCTCGAGGAGCAACGGAAAAACGACGAAGAGGCACGGTTGATGAGGGAGGAGGAGCGTGCCAAGAAGCGGGAGGAGAAGAAGAAGGACAAGAAAAAAAAGAAGAAGGAAAAGAAGGTCGATGAGGTTGAAGGAGACGGCGATGGCGAGGGCCATGGAGAGGGACAAGAGCCAATTGATGAAGAAGAAGGTGACCAGACAGTGCTTGTGCACAATATTGATGAAAACACACGACATTCTAATGACGATCTGCTTTGAGTCGCGGCTAAAGGTACATGGTACCTTATGCGATTTGTACGACGTTCTAACGATTTTCTGCTGCCATGAAATTTTATACCATCCTCCTCTCTCTATCTTGCCACACGAATCATGTTTAATGTTAATTCTTAATAACAACGAATCTATCTTATCGGAAATAATATATTTCAAAAATATAATCCAAGATCCAACTTTTTTCAAATACTTGCAGGCGGGAAGTTGATTTTATTACCTACTCGTTTCTCCAAGCGTATATTTCAGTCCCACCTCATTTTGACGTGTTGGGACAGGAAACGGTTCTGCGCGTGTGCATGTGTAGAGACCGTTGAAAGATGAAGATCGATCGCGACTAAGCCGCACCGTTTAGGCCAAATGCGGTAAGTGTGTCGGTTCATATCACAGCTCGACAAACCGTGCCCAGATTTTACTCCTCTGCAATCCGCGTTTGATGCCGGTTTCGACATATTTGCCCAATTCAAGCCGATCAAAGTGCGTATGTTGTTTTTGGACACTGGTGACGATCTCGGTAAACCCGTGCTGCAAAATCTTGTTCGCAACGTTAATCCGTTCAATGCCTGCCTTCTCACAAGCGAAAACAATTTTCCGCGCGATCATATCAGAGAACCGGCGGATGGAGGGCGCACTATAGAGTACATGCAGTTTGGCACGTTGTCGCACAGACGTTGTGACGTGGGCGAGCAGTGTGTCAAGCGGCTTTTGGGGTCGCGGACCAAGAGTATACGCTTGTGCATTCGACACTCCAGGATCTGAATTCTTGATATACAGATTGTTCGGATTGAATCGCACCCCGATATATGTCATAATATTCACCGCGTTGGATCCGAAATTTGTGCTTGTCTTCGCGGGAGATGTGAACGCGCCGTATTCCGGGAACCCTCTTGTCATTGTTTCCAGAAACGCTGTCGCTAACGCGATATCTGGTGTTGCGTAGAGGAAATCGTCAACGTATCTGAAAAGCTTGCTATCCACAGATGTGAAATGCTTGAGATGTTCGTGCTCCATTTTGTCATACACCAAGTCGCAGAGCAGCGTAGAAAGTACTGATCCCTGCGGGATACCCTTGATTTGGCGATAGAACTTCTTCTTGCTCACCTTAATATAACTCTGGAAAAGATGCTTGTGAAGGGTTTCGAGGATCGTCGCTCGAGTCACTAATTTGGTGGTATTCTTCGTTCCAGTCGTTATTGTATTGGCAGCAGGGTTGTAGTCGTAGACATCGGTGCATGTAGTCGTCAACGATACTTGTGATCCATTACGAATGTGATATGCTCGCATCGATTGTAAAGTGTATGTGTCCTTCGTGAGCAACTCCTCGACGCATTGATATGCCAGCTTGGACGGGATTGTGTCAAAGCAACTGGCTATATCCACTGACACGCAGTAGTACCGCTTGCCACGCAACGAGCCTAGCTGCTCTGTGAAGTCAACCGCACCTTTAATGCGCGATGTACCGTGTCTCATTGCCATCTCGGACGCGAGCACTTGGAAAACAGTCTCGAGCTTCGCGTTGATGGTCTTGTGCTTTTTATTAGCTTTCTTTGAGCCCATAACAGTGATAGGACGCATACCACCGTCGCTTCTTTTGGCAGCAATGCGCAAATTGGCAACGCCCAGCGATTCTGGGGAAGCAACGGTAGTCGAGGTCACTCGCTGTAGCTTTGCCGCAACGAACGCCTGCCTGCCAGCAGTCAAGCGTTCCAACCATACATCCTGGCGGTAGAAATACAGCGAGTTGTACTCAGCTGAATGCTTTGTCACGTAGAAGCATGCGCCGATCAATAAAGCAAGAACCCTTTTGAAAATCCAATGCAGAAGCTGCAAAAGCAGTCTCTTCCTTACTGCGAACTCTGCATCATTGAGTGGCTTGAGTTCGTATTCCTCGGTCTCCAAATTCTTTACATTTGTGTACCAAGGAATCTCACTAGTTTTGATACCTTCAAGCACGTATTTCAGTGGCAGCACTTCGGTATCTCGCAAATTGACAAATTTATCAATCGACGACCTGAGCACAAGCCAGTTATTTGAAGAACCTAGAAGATCTTTAGGAAGTAGGCGACGTATAATCGCGTAGCAAAATGTCGCAACTCGCGACATTGACGTTGGCCGCTGCCGTTCAACGGGGCATATACTCTCCAGTATCTGGCCATACGGCAAATTCGCATGTCGGCGCAAAACGGTTCCAAATAAGGATACCAGTCCGTTGTTCAATGAGCTCGGAAGATTATGGTCGCGCCCACTAGCACCACCCTCTTCTCCCGTAGTCTTGACTATCTTGTTGCCCACTTGCAGACTTAAGAATAAACCAAATTCCAGTGGAAATACGACAGCGAGTAATCGAAGCTGATCACGCAACGATGAGTCTTTAGAATATAGAGAACACGAGGGTGGGAATTGGAATAATACCGAACCACATGTATCTAGCTGAGGTGGACGGTGTATGACCAGGGCCTTCGCTATCACAGAGCTGTTCAACTTTGCAAAATCTGAGTCGAATATTGAGCTTTGAGCCTGTGCAAAGGTTCTATCGAAATTGCTGGTCGTAGGGCCTGGCACACCAGCCAGCTGCATGAGTGCACCATTACCGAGCGTGATGAAGAGCGCGTTACTCGTCAGTAGCGACGCGAACTTCGCTGGACCTAGATCCACGTACAAGTCGAACCATTCTTCATTTAGCAATGCTGATATAGCCCAATTATCTTGAGAACACGCAACAATCTTGCCATTCAAAGAATAGCCCGAGCACAACACATTGAGCGGTTGCGACTTTAGCAGCGTGCTGAGCACGACTTTGATCGTGTCGTGGTAGGCATCTCCACCAGCACAGTCTAATTGTTGTCCTCGTAACACAAATACAGTTTTGGCAAACTGTGCATTCTTCGTTGTCAACTTGACAACTCTATCTAGTGTCTTAATACCAGGGTGAGCTCTCCTCACCTGGTCCAGCTTCATCGCGAACACCGCATGTCCCTTGGGAAAGACACTCGTGATTTTTCACCACCCACCATTTTATACCCGTCACACATTCACCACACCATAAGTTAGATATGTCCACGACGACGACTCCACAGGCTTCGCTCACGGGCTATGCGTCGCGTGTGCGATTTGACCAGACGTCTATCTTAGTCAGTATGCAGCCGGTGACGCGTACAAACAAGCGATCGAGCATGGCTATGAACTACGCAGAGGTGGAGGATGATTTTGACGAAGACGACGACGACAACACGAATGGAACGAATACTCCAGGCTTCCCAAGACGTGACCCGCTACAGCAAGAGGTTAAGCGACCTATTTACCAGCCCACTCAGCACCCTGCATACACGGAGAATCGGCTACATGTGCTAGCAGAGGAGGAAGAAGTGCTGATACCGGTGCGGATCAACATTGACAATTTGCTTGGCCAGGATTCGGTGCCTAGAAGATACACAGATTTCTTCATGTGGAATCTCAATGAAAAAGTGCTGACGCCCGACACATTTGGAGCAATTACCTGTCAAGACCTCGATTTGCCCATTGGCCATTCAGCTAGCATCGCGATGCAAATTCGACAAGCCATCGCCGACTACAAGGACATGGCGACGTTCAAGCTTCCAACCGATAGTGGCCTCAAGGTAGTCATGCACTTGAGTGTGAATCTTGACAAGCAGCTTTACGAGGATCGGTTCGAGTGGGATCTAGCTGGCGATGAGCTAACGCCGGAGAGGTTTGCAAAGCAAGTGGTAAAAGACATGGGTATCTCCGGTGAGTTTTACCCTGCAGTCGCACATGCTTTGCATGAGAACATCTTGAAGATGAAGCGAGAAGTAGTCGAGGGCCATTTCGCGGAGTTTGAAAACTTGGCGCCGGCTGGCAAGGGCGCTGGCTGGAGAATAGATCAGGATGGTTTGGGTGAAGACTGGGCACCAACGCTCGAGACGCTTTCACCTGAGGAAATCGAGAAGCGAGAGATTGAACGGGATCGAGCTATCAGAAGAATGAAGCGTGAAAGCGCTAGAATGGATATCAATGATCCGTACAGCAGGAAGAAACAGCGTGCAAGATATAGATACGATGATAGTCCATCTCGAGGCGCAAGTCCTTGGTAGTACATTTTTTTAGTAGCCAACTTTTATTAATTTATTTATATTTAATTCAAAAAAAAATGTGAGCAATATACAATAGATTTTTGTTCATAAGTCTCGTAGGTACAAGGTAGTATGATAATAAATAAGTAAAGATGAGTCCTTTTAGGCCTGAAGAATCTTTGGCTCGTCCTCCCGGATTTCGACATCACCCGCGGGCATGTCCCATTCGTGGGCAACCTTTGCAACCTCGGACTTATCGTGAAGATCCTCAGTAAACATTGCATCGTCCTCGAAGTCGGTGACCTCCTTGACTCGGAAGAACACCAATGGAGCCGAGATAATCAATGAAGCAACTAAAAGTCCCCACGAAGTGCCGAAAAGTACAGCGTACGGCTTCTTGATCGCATCCAATCGCCATACAATGGCGTTACCGGCAGATTGAATACCCTTATAGAAACCAGCGTACAGTGCCAGCTTTCGCGAAGAGTTGGTGAGCGCTCCAAGAATCCAATACACATATGTTTGCCAGATAGCGTCGAACAATCCGTAGAACATGTACAAGAACATTGGGCCAATATAAGTCTTACCACCGTCAGTCCAGTCAATTGGCGCAATTGGATCCACCTTTCGCTCGACATCTTCTCGGGTGTACAGCTTCTCAAACGCCAAGCCGCCGCCCCAGATCGCCATTGTGAGCACAAATACAATAATGTGAAACGCTCTAGCTCGAGTCTTTCTGCTGTACCTGCCCCAGTCCAATAGCAAGCCCCAAGTCAATGCACCGACAATTTGCATGAACCAGTAGAGGATGGAGTTGAGTGATCGAGTTCGCACGTTGAAACGCGATCCGTTAAAGTCGTTGAACTGATAAGTGTAAAACCAATTAGAGCAGAAGAACATCGGGAAGAGCAACAAGACAGATGGGTAGTATCTCAACAGCTTGTAAAGACCCATAATCTCAGATTTGATAGTTGGGTTCTTCTTCACCAAAATGCCAGTACCGTCGGACTTTGCAACTTTATCGATGGGCATGAGAGTCAACGAAAGAACCGCACCAACGAGCATCAGCGCCAAAAATGCAGCATATGTACCGTCATTGACACCACCAGTCTTTTCCTGGTGCAGATTTTGTGCGAGTGGAATCAAGCCACCAATGACGGAACCGAGATTGAATATCGCCCAGAAAATGGCAACATAGTGGCCCTTGGCATTCTCGACTGGGTACGCCATAATGACCACACCCTGCGCTGCCCACAGCATGGATGCACAAATACCAAGAATTGCACCAGCGGCAATAACAAATCCGGTATTTTGAGTATGATTGAAGCAAAGAAGTGATGCAGAGTTGATGGCATAACCCAGACCACCGATAGCCAAACACATCTTCGGACCAATAGTATTCACAATTGTACCGGAGAAAAATCCGACAGTTGCAAAAGTGCAGTATAATGCCACATTGGAGTTTGCTGAAGTGTCTGCAAACTCAGGTGGTAGACCCGAGCCGCCCAGTCCTGAGAGTGCGTTGAACATACCAGGACAGAGGAAGAACACGAATGATACCATCAAAAGTTGTACCAGAGAATGGTTATATGCAGGTATAGTTATTCCAAAAACTTTGTGGCTTTTATTGTACCATCTTGGATTTTGAACCATGACTGGATGGTGGTCATCGACGATTTCTTGCTTTTCATTCGAGTGTTCTGAGGCAGTGTCTAGCTGATGAGAGCCCGTCATGTCGTCTGTATAAGGCTGCGCAACGGCCTCCAGTCCTGAAGCTGTGGGCTCCACTACCGATTTGTCCTCTGTGTTAATATGATTGTTATCGTCGGACATGTTAATAACGTCGTGTAGTCGAAATTATTGATCGGAAAGGGCAGTTGGAGGCATTTATAGTTCTTTCGGAGTTTCTTCAATAACCCCACTTTGAGGAAAAACTTGGCGGGCTGAAATGTGCATTTTTTTTTCTCGTAAGACATTTCAGAAATAGCAGAAACGCTCCATTTGGCACGTCGATTCATCAATCAGTGATACCCCGGATGATAGTGGGTGGTGAACAGGCACTAAGCGAGGATTCTAGCCTGGAGCGTAGCATTCTGCAAAGGGGCCAGCGTTGCAATCGGAAATTGATTATTATTGCACTTTGAAGTTCGGATCATTGGTTCAGCTCGCAAACGTTCTGGATCGTCGGTGGAAAATCGTGCTGACGATGACGATGAGACGTGTGCTGAAACAAACCTGGAACACTAAGCTTTTCAGCCAACCAGCTTCGCTGCTCCGTCTATAAACGGGAGCATTTTCAAATGCACTTTTATAAACCGGTGAACGACTACCCGGTGCACTCGTGGTTGAGTGCCATGGCGCCAAGCCGTTAATACAAACTGGGATGAGTAGTGATACGAGTCGTCCTTTCGACCCGAGAGCGAGCCCGTTTCCCAGCGTCGCACTCAGCAATATTAGTAGCCAGCAAAATAGACTATTTTCCTACATAAAATCTGCACTGTACGCACATATTTGGGATTCATAAGCCAATCACCCTTAAATTTTGGGCCGAGAATGGTATTGTAATCTCGGAGACTAACGTCCCGAGTGCAATCGGAAAAACTTTTATTTTGTGACCCCTAAATGCAGGATGCGCGGTAAGACTTGCATGAAAGGATGCTCATCGCCCAGTTGAACCTGCGCTTGGTGTCGGACCGTGTGCCCCGCAAGGTTGTCCTGTAATTTGGGCTGGTATTCAAGTTGCCATATATGAATGATTTTTCTCGCCAAAAGCATGGAGATTCTCTGTGTGATCGAGGGGAGGCCCTAACACTCATCCAGGGGTGCGGCTCGCTGGAATTATCACTACATTTTGATGTATCTTCGATAGTATAGAGCCTAGGGGCATCTACTGACCCGAAACTGGTAAGCTGAATTCACTCCATAGCTTGCTAGCTAGAATACAACCCTTTCCTGTACGGTAACTGTTCATAAAAAAATTTCAAGAAACTCAATCACACTCTCCCCCACGTAGCAAACCAACTCAAAAACAAGGTGGGGTAAAGTAAATTTTTTCATTCATCAGATCTCTCCACAGCAAGACTTCTTAAACTCTATCGCCCGTGTCTGGGGAAACATTCCAATCGTCATTTCTATCATCATCTTACATGAGCTCGAAAGTCCCGGGTTTCTGATATATAGCGTTGTACTCGTTGAGAAATTTTTCACGCGCCAAGTCAGTGCAAAGGATGCAACGCTGTGCAGCCGCACATGCCGACGCGCGGATTCGACCTGTACAATATCGTCAGCTTTTATCATTTATCGCGAGATCAGATACAGCACATCAATAGAACAAATACGGAGAGACCTTGAGATATTTTTCAGGTGCAGTGTGGAGAAACTCGTACTGTAGCTTTCCGATAGAACCGACGTTCAGGGGGCCAGACAATCGTGATGTCTCAATGTCTGGGGCCGATAGTAAATGTCGAGAGCCAAGCACTGCTCTGAAGCACACCGAGCTCGATTTGGCTCTGAGGACACTCTCGGTGGAGCTCGGTGCCGAACACTTAGCCTCTTGAGCCGCAGCTGCCAATTGTTCCTCGCGGAGCTCACGGAAGCACGCAGACCCTATCGTTGACAGATGAATCCGATACCTCAATGTGCTCCGCAATTAGATAATTATTGATGTCCACAGCTGGAGTCCTGACTCTTAACACATTAAATCTCCATATTGGTGCAGGTGTTTTGAAAAGGGCAAAGTAACATACAACATCGGCACCAGAGGTTACCTTTTAATATGACACGTTGTCTGCTGAAACTTCTCCGCGATTTTGCCCAAAAAAGGATACAAGAGTAATCGTTTTTCAATCGGCCCCACCGTGTGCTTAAAATTTAACTTCACTATTGTGTTATCCGTCAACGGTAGTCGTAACTTTGCTCGTCTATCTAAAACTCCTGATACGGCAGTCAAAGACGATACAGGCAGGGTTAGCACTTACGGTAACTTATGTCATGGGCCATCAAGACAATTCGTCTAAATCGTTGGTATAGGCTAAGAGTTTATGAAATAACGCTGAGGAATTTGACAGCGTTGCAAATTGAATCACCCTCTTCCTCAGCTCAACGAATCACGAGTCGGTAGAGTGCGAGCATAGGCGCATTTACATCGAGGAAAGTGCTATTAAGTATTCGAGAGCCAGTATCCTGGAGCAGACGACTAAATGCGGAAGTTAGAGAAAAGAACAACTGATCGGTCTATGTAGAACTTTCCATACTGTCTCAGTGCACTCTAAAGCCGGATTTGACAAAACGGATCTACCATGCTCACGGCACCAGTTTGCCTTTTCCGGCATCATCTATAGGTGACACACATTTAGCAGTCAAAAGCTTCAAAAAATGGTCATAACATTTTTATAAGATGCTTCTCAATGAAAATTCAAGACAATTATCTCCATGTCGGCAACATCAAGCCCATCTTGCCAGATCTCATCTATCTAGAGCAGATCTCCCCGTCACCATCGGAAGCATCCCAAGGATCGATGACGGATACCTGTCAAGAACATTGTCAAAAAAATCCATCCCTTTTGAGCGAATAGTCTACTTCGACTCTTTAATCCAATTCGGCAAGGCCCGAACCATCCACTTAATCGTGATCCGTGTATGTGGCACTGAAGACCCAATGCACTGGGTCGCACCGCATCCGCGGCCCAAAGTCCCTGTTCGATACGCAAATACCGACCTGTCTATACTGAATACCGAATGTCAACTACATTTCTATGACATCCATCAATTGATGACAGTCCCGATTTTTTGCTCCAGTCCTGAGTGCCGTGTCGAAACGCTCAGTGACAATGTTGCTACTGCTCATGTGCCCGATGATACAATAACGGTTGCGTACCCCTGAGTTCGAGCCATCGCTAAATCACAAAAAAACTGAAATCTCGGCTATCATTAGGGCAAAACACTATCAATCGCCTAAAGTCACCTCCTCGTGCAATGATCACGATTCGTCTGTCTCTAATCCAGGTATAATGAGTATTTGAATCTCGTTAATGAATGACCGCATTTGGCAACGTTGTCAGCTGTTTCTGCACGATGAGTGTAGATCCCCCTCCTGCACGCACCAGATGCGGCGCACGCGACGAAATACTCGTGTGGCTGGGCTGGTCGTGTACCAAACACTTCTCAACTCCAAGCGCTCGATTTTTTTTCGAATCCATTAAGGCGGACGGAGCTCCTCGTTACGTGGACTGTGTCTGATCGCGCCTGCCAGTTTCGATTTTTGCATTTCTGGTACTGGCGGCTGGTCAAAGAAGAAAAGCAAGGCGCATTCCGGATTTTCGAATGCACGCACACTTATATATAGAGGAGCAAGCATCCCCCAGGATTGTTTTGAAAACCTTTCGAAACTCTTTATACTAACGATACTCAACGTACACACAAAAGCATGGAACGAAGTACAGTATCTTCGTCATACTGGAAGATACCCGACAGCAACAGCTACCTTAGCGCAGTGGCAGCACATGAGAGTCTACCGTATGTGGCCGTGGCATCTGGCTCAGCCGAGTCGAATTTATTTATTTATGAGCTCGATCTTAAGCGAGTCAAGTCCAACGATAGCGCCAAAAAGACAACGGATAAAAGCGCGACAGCGAAGAAGCCGATCTTGACACACCATCAGACGATATCGCTGCCCGGTATACACTCCTTAGCTTGGGCTTCACCGAGCCAGTCTCTTGGTAAGTACGGCAATGTACTTGTGAGTGGCCATAAGTCGGGGCTCGTCCACCTGACACTTCTGCCGGATCCGTCGAGCGACCACGAGCCGGCGGAGATACTGCGGCGCTTCAACCATAACCGACACACATCGCCCAATGAAATATGCAAAAGTACAAGAATTAAGACGGTCGGCATAGTGAGTAACTCATGGCATTGTTGCGCTGAATCGACCTTGTATTCTTTGTTCAACGAAAATCTATTTCTGTGGGATCCATCGCGGTCGGATGTACCTGTGCTGAAGAAGCGTGCCAAGGGTGTACTATGTACTGATTCAAGTCCCATGAGAGACGGTATCTTGGCTCTCGGGGGGTCGAAAGGTGTTTCGATAATGGATGTGAGAGTCAAAGATTCGCCAGGGTTATCGCCGCCAGAGGATAACAGCACCGTGGTGAGCAAAGTCAAATGGTCGCCTCTAGATGAAAATCACATATCATCGGTGCATGAAGACTCTGTTGTCAAGGTTTGGGATATTCGAGCCGGAAAGCCAATGGTATCTCTCAATGGCCATTCTGACAGGATCAACTCAATCCAATGGTCGCCGTGCGACAGCAACGAGATAAGCTCTGCATCATGTGATGGAACAATCAGAATATGGGACATTCAAAGTTGTATCGAATTACAGAGCCAGCCACCGGCGTATTTCTCTAAAGTTGAACCACTCCGGATCAGAAGTCGGTCACCACTTAACGACGAACTGAATTGGCTGCCGAAACCATTGAAGACATATAGAAAGCGACTCTCACGATACGACGATATTTTCTCAGAAATGAACTATTTGCTTGAGAGCACCAAGGGGCTACCTCCGCCCTCAACGACAGTTGTGTCACATGGCAAGGAGTTCCTAGCAGTAACAGCATTGAGGCTAAAGAAAGAAACTCAAGCCCGAGTTATTTCAATAGACACTGACGGATTTTTCGGGCTTCACACGAGACATCAACCTCAGCCGAGAATCTCACCGTTGAGCAGAAGCGACTCTTATGGGTCATCGAGCTTAGTATCGACTAGTTCTGAAGATGGCCAATACTTTTCAGATATATCCACGTCTCCAGAACCGCAGCATAGCCGAATATGTACAGTTTAAAACACGCCAGCGGCACCTTCAACGAGGGGGTTGGGCAAAGACTAAATAGAAGAAAGTTAGCAAAAAAAGCACAAAATAAAGCACAAATCATCGAAGACAAACAGACAAGTTTCAGAATAAATATATTTATACATTAGTTAAACACCCTTAGATAGTGCCTCATATCGGGATGAGGTTTCCTCGTAGTTGTCCAAAAATATCTCCTCCCGTCGGTTCACGAGCCACCTGAGAAACTGCTCAATGTGCTCTCTGAGAATAGTAATGCCTTGTTCGTCCATATGCGTTTGAGCAATAAGCCCCGGGAGCGACGCCAAGAGCCTCAGCAAATGCTCGGGACCGTAAAGCTGCGTCATGTTCATGTCCGTGTGCTTTTTCTTAATCTCGAGATACTGTTGTCTTTCGAATCGGTATAGCAGAATATTGCCCAGCGAGCGCTCAAAGTAAAGCTTGAGTCCACTCAGAACTTCATCGAAGATTCCGGATTCCGTAGAGTTTGGATCCTTGGGGGCAGCAGTATCACGGTACAGAACGAGCACGTCATCGACGGTCAGTTTAGACGGCAGAGTTACTAACTTTCGGTTCTTAGTGACTTTTTCCCAATCATCGACCAGCTGGGCCTTGAGAGGGTGCGGCATCTCGATCTCAATTTCTGGTCGTTTCAGGTAGTCTTCTTCCCTTTCGGCGTCGATTTCTGCTGGGCCTCCTGCGTTGTTCGCTCCTGCTCGCCGTTTAGGTCCCCGATGGCCCTTACCGTGAGAGGCCGACTTGTCGTCGTCGTCTTTGGGCGGGTCTTTTCGCTTCTTTTCTATCACATTGTGGTGATGTCCAGCAAGAACAATGTCGCCTCCGCCGTTGCCGGTGCTAATGCTCTTCGTCTTGCTGTTTTGCATCGTTGCCAAAGCATTCTGCTTCAGCTCCTTTTGCTTGCGGATGTTTTCTTCATTCCATGCCAAAACGCGCTCCTGATTGACCCACTCGTCCCATGTTTGCTTCCATCCCTTGTAATGCACAAAATACGCGATCTCTTCTGCCAGCTCGTCTGGCAAGTCCTTCGCGCTCACTTCCTTCTCGTGTGCGCCCTCATTCTGTGGTGCACGGGCCTTGGCCGTCTTAGTCTTGGGGTCATAGACACGCAGGATCTTAGCTTCATAGAGCAATGGCCCGTGGTACGCCAGGCATCGCGAATTGGCGGATAGGGCTGACATTTCTGTTCTCTGTGTTGAGGTGAGAGACGTGTAAAGTGGAAAATACTCTCCCCCGAAAAATGTCGCGTTTATCGGTGCAGGTAGCCTAAGGGCTTGTTGCGTGAGCGCACACACGCTTGATCCCAACTTTTTTTTGTTCACTACTCCACGGTTTGGTCTTCGAGGAGCGGAATCATTGTTGGTAATTTTTCTTAAAACATTTACTCGGTAGTGCTGCGAAAGATGAGTGCTTCAGATGTACGCGATATGCTGAATCTGCCGAAGGAGGTGGCTCCTAGGCCGACAAAGAAAATGAAGACCGAGGTGAGGAAATTGGAGGGCATGCAGCGAGAGCTTTACTCGTTATTAGGAGAGAACACGCCGCCGCTTGCTGTCATTGAGAATAAGTTTAAAGGCAGGCCAGATTGGCGAAATGCAAAGAAGATTACACCTTGGAGATGGAGAGGATTCAAGCACACAGGCAGAGATGATGGACTAGTGCTTCACCACTGGGTTCGTGGTGCTGCAGAGGAAGATGAAGTCATTGAAACGGATTACCATTTTGCAAAGTACAATTCGAAGATGGAGTTGCCTGTGATTAAAGCGGAGGATTATAAGAAGCTCGAAGATGACGGCTGGTCATTAGAGGAGACAAGTTATCTGTTTGACATGTGCAAGGAATACGACCTACGGTGGCTGGTGATTGATGATAGATATAAGTATCCGAACCGAACGATAGAGGATTTGAAAGCACGGTTCTATGATGTGATGCGCAGAATGTTCAAGATGCGTCAGGAACGAGGCGAAAAGCTGACCAAGGCGGATGAAGACTTGTACAACTCGATGAACTACTCAAAGGAAAGCGAATTGAAGCGAAAGGAGCACTTGGACACATTGCTGCAGAGAAAGCCCGCAGAGATTGCAGAAGAAGAAGCATTGGTAATTGAATCACGAAAGCTCGAAGCAGCAGCAGAGAGGATGATTCTCGAACGACAGGAGCTGCTTAAACTGCTAGAAGCTCCAACCGCCGCTCAGTCGACCATTGCTCAATACACAACATCACAGGGACTGCAACAACTACAAGCGACTTTGCTTTCCGACAAAACTAAGCGAAGAAAGGATAACACTCCGCCGCCTGTGGCACCTGGCCAGCTGTTACCGAGCTCCAAGCCTGCTCCTGCCACTAGTACTCCTCCCTCTGCAGCCGGCGCTACTGCTGCTGCCGCTGCTTCATCGACAACTAATACAACGTCCACGGCCACGAAGCAAGAGAAGAAGAGTGGACACCAGCTTGGTCAACAAGCGGTTCAGCAGATTCTCAGTCGAAAGATCTCAGCACGTGAAGAAGCGGCATTGGGCATTTCGTACCATGAAAAGCTTCAAACCGGTGTGCACTTTCGAAGTACAAAGATTACGACTTACAAGCCTGCAGTGCAGGCTAAAGTAACGGCAGCTCTTCAGGAGCTCAAAATCCCTGCGCGGCCGGTTATGCCGACTGCTAAAGTGTGTGCCAAGTTTGAATCGCTTCAAAATTCCATCAACGTGATGCTGGAAACGAAGAAAGTGATTGACAAGCTGGAGACTGATATTAAGGTTCTGAAGAATAGATTGTAGTATATTTATAGTAGTTCTTTTGCAAACATTTCAAATGCATTATTTATTCAACAATAGCCTGCTTGTTCTGCACACCCTTGTGCTTCCCATGTCATGATGACGACTCCCACTATTACCGCAGTTCGCATTAGTTCAATCTGAGACCACATAAATTGGAGTTGGGCTTGACCGCCTAACCGCCTCTTGAAATGATGACATTGCGAAGTTCCGAGACAAGGTATATCCATCTAGTGGATTCTATTCGTTCTATCTAGAGGTACAAATTTACTCGCATAGATCTTCATAAGAAGTGTGATTTACACGCCTCGGCTGGACATCACTGCCGCTCTTTTCCACTTTGGCGGTCTCAAGAATCAACACCTACTCTTGCAATTGCTAAGCTTTGAGAGCTCTGAAATCAATTAAGACTTTAGGCGCCTGTGAAATTAGAGTTTGTGACGCTTGCCTCAAGCTGATGCAGATGGCCAGCGAGTTTTGACCGCACCGCCAGTGCGTCCTGCTCCAATTTAGCCTCATACGCCCGTTCCAGCTCACAACGTCGCTCAAGGTATTCGTCCCTCAAATTCCCGAGCGCCAAGCCCAAAGAATCCAACTCCTGGAGCTCGTGGTCGACCTTTGAGCGCAAGCTCGCCGCACGGCCGGCTGCAGCCTCTATGCATGGGCAATTACTTGCTGGGTGCTCTAGCGTCTGCAACACAGACTGCAATTTGGCCTCGAGATCGGAACCCTTTCTATCTAACAATGCGATATTAGCCTCAAAAATGGACGAAACCTTATATGCGTGTGTCATTCGTGGCAACGTGGAGTCTGGTACGGTACCTTTTGGGCTCAGACATCAGCCGATTGTTCCCAAACAAAACGATCTGCATACCGCATGCCGTGGGCCGCAAGATGTGGAGAGTTGCTGCCAACCTGCAGCAACCGATGGTGCGCGCGGCTCACAGGCGCGATGGGCTCATTTTGAAGAACGGAACGACATTTGGAGGACGTGTCCTTGTCACAATTGATTGTTTTTATTTAGTGAAGAATAATATCTCTGTTAATATCGTTATACACTAATACAAAAAAGATAGAAGCTAATAAATCAGGGTGTAAAAAAGAATATAAAAAGAGGAAGCTCTTTACTTGGACAAGTAGTCCTTGAGGTCCTCAGCCTTCTTGGAGACGAAATCAGCGCCATCCCTGAAGGTACTTCGGGCAGTGTCGACAAGCGAACCATCGTCAGTGTTCTCTGGAGCGTTGGCAGCCTTGTCCTTAGCATTCTGGGCCGAGTCGGAGGCATCGTTCTTCCACTGGCCGGCCTTGTCAGAAAGGTCGTCCTTAGCGTTACCGGCCTTGTTTGCTAAAGAGTCGTAAGTGTCCTGAGCGTACTGCTTAGCCTGCTCAGTGTTCTCTGGGAAGTGATTGTCAGAGCCGGCCTTGTCCTGGGCGTACTGCTTGGCCTGTTCGGTGTTCTTTGGCAAGGAAGAGTTAGAAGACATTTTGTAGAGTAGTAGTTTGTGTGTTTTTGTGTGTTCAGAAGATTTGATGAAGAAGGAAATTTTTAATTTGATCAGGGGATAATCGAGGGTATTTATACTTATTGAGTTGGTGGATTTGTGGCGGCGAAACCCAGATCAGAGTAGCAAGGTTGAGAAACAGGGAGAGCAACACAGCGTCATATGCGTGCAGGGCTGTTCTTAGACCGGGCGGCGGGCAAAGTTCGAGATTCCCGTGGCTTGTTACGCGAGTCAGACCATAAAAATAAAGTAGCAGAACGCGGGTGGCAATTGAGTTGCTTGGTACATGTACGTACGGTACGTCGATTTGACGTTTTGCCATGTGAACGATTGGACATTAGCAGATCTGTTTGAGTGCCGCAAAGCAATAACGTCACGCATCGAGTTTTCAACCCCAGTGAACTTCTATTTTCTCTACTATACATGACTACTGAATAAAGCCTTTCCAAGCTACATTGGCCAATTTTTCGGGGAAGCATTGTTTAAACTCACAGGATTTATGCGGGAGGTCCCAAAGTCTAGGAATTCAGACTAACTAAATAATGTAAACCGTACCCCGGGAGTATATGAGGCTCACAAAGAACAGCCGCCGGTGAAGAGTTCCGGGGTGGCGATGCAATTACCACTTTCAGAGCAATTGATCTTGATGCATTGTTTAGAGAGAACGATGCGCATCTCATACGTAATTGGCGGCGGGTATATCATCATCAATCATGTCATACCTCGGACAAAGTAAACTGTCTCACTCAATTGTTCTCCTTAGTGACAACTTTGCACAAACTTTAGTTTCTGTTACCGGTAATTGTGCAGACTCTATTAGATACATGGCGGCATTAGGCAACCATTTATATGACGTCATAGTTTAGCTTGTTTGCGGGACGGCTGAACACTCAAGCCAATTACCGTGTCGCGGCTGGATTTCTGGACCCTGTTCTAACGAGTTCCACCGCGGAACGAAAATAAGATATCTTGCAAGTTTTGAGTAAGTGTGATGCTCAGGTGACGCGAAAGGGTTTCGAACCTCGGAGTGAGAGGTTGTTTTCGCTGTACAGTATATGTATGGAGCAGCGGAGGCTTGCTTTTCACAAAGACTTTAGTCCACTCAACAGAATCCACGCACGCACAAGCTTTTTGAACCTGGGTAGGAGTTTATCATCTATTGCACCGTTATTTGTTGAGCACTAGTTGGCGTGAAATATTATAAACCCGCAACTGAGGGCTACTGCACCCGAATGGGTCTATTTGGGTCGTAAACAAACAAATCACGAGCCGCACAGCAGTGTCTCACACGATATAAGAGTCTAGATCTCAACTCTGAGTTTAATTCGAGAAACAGGCGTGACCTTCCAATCAGCTTTTAGTCCTGTAAAATTTATTTTAATCTCCTTTGATCAAGCATTGAACGAGCTCTGTGGTAGTGGTAGTCACGACGGTGGATTCCAATTTACACACTAGCAATGAAGATGGTGCATGAGCCTCGCTGTCATGCAGGGCGCCCTTCTCCACCAACAGAGAGAGACTCAAAATAAGATCTCGTAGGCACTTAACCCGAAACAACAAGGAAGTGCGAGGCTGCCCCCATCGCTGTTAGCTGTAATAGCAAAGTCCCAAGCCCGCCACGGGAGCGCCAAGTATATAAAAGGCGCCCTGTTCCGCGTCTTCCAAGCCAGCCATTCATTCTTACGCAACTAAACGAATTTCAATCATGGTCGCTCTTCCACACGTCAAGCCATCGTATGTTTAAATCTATTTTTTGTGGCATCTCAAGTAAAGAGTATACTAACTGCTGCACAGTGCTATTGCCATCGGTACTGCCTTCAACCACCTTTCTGGCTATATTGTTACTGCTCCAGTCATTGGTGCAGCCTGCAAGCGAGCTAAGGACTCCAATACGCCAGAAGAGTTCGTCAAGAGCCGAGAAGCTGCCACTGCCGCTTCTGTGTGGGGTGGCTCCCTTCTTTCGTCTGCTGTCCAGTCATATGCTCTCTCTGTCTTGTTGCAGAAGACTGGCGTTACCACTATTGAAGGCGCCTCGATTGTCGGTGGTCTAGTATTCGCCGTCAGCTCGTTGCCCGAGATTCTGACCCACGCCATTGTCAACAAGCAGCCTATCGATCAGGTATTGGCTTCGACGGCTACATCACTGATTGACACTGTCGGTCTTGCTGCTGTCTTGACATGGTGGGGATTCCGAGAACTCACATTGTAAGGAATAGACAAAGCTGAAATATTTCTCGTTACATATGTAATGAGTTGGTTCTTCTTTTTAATTATGTTTGTAGGTACTTTTTTCTCTATTCTATAATCGAAACTTTTTTTTTTGTTTATCGATATTTTCGAGCAAGTATAATTGCGATGATCGAGCCGACAGCTGTCAATTGTAGTGTGCGGTTGATGACAGTAGTGAGAATGTGTTTCTGGCGAGCTTCGGTGGCGACAGCTTGAGAGTATGGAATGTCTGCTCGGAATGAGACCATTGTGTAGAGCGGTAACCATCTATCTCCGAGCCACCTGCTAAGGAAGCCATCAAGCGTTTTTCTCATTAAATAGAGCCGCGATGTGACCGAGTGGCGCATCTCGACGTAATTGTTCATCGCCAGCTTGATGATGGCAGCCAGGTCTTCATGGCGAGTATCGGTATAATTTGCAAACGTAGCCTTGAAATCATGGTTATTCTCTTTTAGAATCTTCATCAGCACTTTAACATCCTCGAGACCGCAGTTCATTCCCTGGCCGTAGAATGGCACCATCGAGTGTGCGGCGTCGCCGATAATGATCGCCTTATCCTCAAAATGGTACGGATTGCACTTGACACTAATCAGCGCACCTCGAGGATTCTTGTGGAAACATTCGAGCAATGCGTCTTTACCGATCAGCTCTAAAGCATCTTTGAATTTCTCTTCGAATAATGCGAGAATCTTTTCATCAGTGTCGAGCTGATTGAAGAGCGATTCCGGCGCGAACAGCGTACTGGTAAACGACCCGTCGTTGTTAGCGAGACCAATCAACATAAACTCGTGTCGCGGCCAAATGTGCAAGTGGTTAGGATCCATCGAGAATTTGCCGTTCTCTCCTGCGGGGATTCGAAGCTCCAAATACAAGTGAGGAATGTATTTCTGGCTGTAGTCCATCCGCACGACCCGTTGAAGCTGGTCTCGTACCCTTGAGTATGATCCGTCAGCTCCCACAACCACATCCACCGCCACAGTCTTGGATTCACCTTTAACATCAAATGTCAATTCGGGGGTTTTAAGATCTGCCCTCACAAGCTTATGTTCGAAAAAGACCTCGATTCCGGCTTTTTCAACTTCCTCCAACAGCGTTCTGTTGAGGATAGCGCGGTCAATGCTGTTGATTGCCTCTCCGTACAAGCCGTAAGCCTGGCTGGTCTGGTTGCCGTCGACATCATGCACCATTCGTCCATGCATCGGGATAATATCTTTCAATACTCTAGCGGCAACCTCTTTATCGACGCTTTCGAGCGCCGTGATACCTCGAGCGCTCACTGCGAGGTTGATGGAGCGGAAGTTGGCGAGCTTCCTCTGCTCTTCGGATCGAATATCGGGCCTACTTTCGAATACTTGTACCTTATATCCCTCCTTGGCGAATGCAAGGGCGGCCAAGCTTCCCACGAGTCCCGCTCCAACGACACCAATCGTCTTGTTCCTTGTGTCGTTCATATCTCTTTGGTTTAGCCGTATGCGGGGCGGAAGGAAAGATGATGCGATGGGGAAAGGATATGAAAAGACACCTCTGCGGCTGTAGACGGCTGGCACGCCCACACCAAAAATAAGAACTCATAAGATCTCGGTATTCAAGAAATAAAAGTCACAGCAGAAATATAACAAGTAGCGATATAACCGCAAGTGCGATGAACGATTCGGGTGTGTAGTCGACTTTGATTCCGGCCGAGCTGAGCATTGCACGCTCGTTCTCCGAGCACTCGCCTGCGTATCCGCTATAACGATTGACGCAAATATTACTGCCAGTCTTGCACCTTTGCACTTGAAAATCAAGCTTGATAAGTTGGTACTCGGCTCCCTTGGATGCGTTGACGAGCCACGCATTGTCCTTAGGTTGAAACTCGACCGAGCTCACAATACCATTGCCGCAATCAAGGTCTTTGACCCATTCGGTGGCATTCCACGTTTTCGTACATGCCGTAGATCCATCGACGTAGATGTTGAGCTTTGTTACTCGAATGTAGTCGTCTATGCGTCCCACAATGCACTGCGATTTCAGCGTCGCTGCTACCACTGCTGGCAGGAGCAAAACGGCCAAATGCATCCTGATGATTAAACGTATAACCTGCAAATTATTGCACACGAGCTCTTCTTTATGAATATGTTCTCGCTGTGCTCCCACTTACTTCGATGGAAAGAAGATATTCAACAGGATTAATATTTATGAGCCGTCAAGTTCGAAATTGAAACCAAGAAAGCGTTTGTTCCAATACTAAAAACCTCTGAGACAAACGGCTTCCAAAACATGGGGTCTGAACGCCCTTTGACTTTTAACGCAGTTATCAAGAGCTTTTTTTGTTACGTTTACAATCAGCTTGCTTTGTTTGCTTATGTACGGCGTATGAAAACCTTAGCTTTCACATGTTCCAACTTTAAATTGCCGCAACCTGTGCGGCAAATATTATAAATATTTTAGATTCAAACAGACAACAAAAATGATCAAAAAATGTTCTTAAATATGCAAATTATTTTCTCTGACGCTGTCTTGTGCGTTCGTCCTCGTATTTTTCCAGCTGGTCTCGAGAATAGAAATGCGGTGCCAACTCTACCAGCCAGTCCTTCTCGACAGGCATGACATTGCGCATAAACTCCTTCGACGTGAGCACCAGTTCGTTGTAAATGACCCATTTGCTGGGTCGGTCATACATGACACTGGATGGATGTACATGCACAGTCTGGTTTATTATAATGCTCTTGTACGCACCGCCTTTATCCAGCCTTGCGGCGTTGGGGAAGAATCCAGCACAAAGCGCCTTGCGGATCCTGTCCACTGCATCTGCGCCGGACCCTGACGTCGTCACATCGACCTCAACTCGATCGCATAAACCTCTCAATTGATCACGCACGTCTCTTGCTCGTGAAAGTGATTTAAACTGTAAGAAATTGTCGCGGCACCATTGCGCGGAATACTCAGCGTCGGCCCATTGGTTGTATATTTCCAACAGCGTGAGGTGATCACCCCCAGCAATTCGTGTAAATGTTTCTCTCGCACGATCAGCTGCTTGCTTCTTGTCCTTTGGTCGATAAAACAATGCGCCAGACTCACCTAGCATGGCCACAATTGATAGCACTTCCTCAACGCACTTGTACTTGTCGGAGGCCAGGACTGCCTTGGACACCATTGGATCTGCAGGAAACTCTGCCATTTTACGACCAAGCTTCGTCAGCATCGCGTGGTCATTCAGCGCACCAAGGCCATACAGCTGGGTCAGCGTAGATGCCAGGGCCCGTTTTGGCGGGGAATCTAGAAACTCAAACTTGTCAATGTCGGTAATACCCAGCGACAGCAAAGTGAGCGCAACGCCGCCCAGCTTTGTTCTAAGAATCTCAGGGACGGTAGAGTCTGGCATCTCTTTTTCGTAAGCCCATTTAGTAAACAGTCTGAAACACTTTCCTGGACCGACTCGGCCAGCTCGACCTGCACGTTGCATGGCACTGGCCTTGGAGCATGGCGTAACGACCAAACTCTCCATGCCAGTGCTTGAATTGAAAGTGTTCTGCTTGACAAATCCGGGGTCGATAACATATACTACACCGTCAATGGTGATAGATGTCTCCGCAATATTAGTAGCGAGCACCACTTTACGAGCACCGTCCGGCGTGGGCTCGAAAATCCTTTGCTGAAGCTCTGGAGGCAGACTAGCATAGATGGGACACACAATCATTTCAGGCACTTTTTTGCCGAGTTTGCGTGATGTTTCTATGAGCGACTCGGCGGCAGTCTCAATCTCATCCTGACCAGTCAAGAATACTAAAATGTCTCCCTTTGGTTGCGTAACATGAATTTGGAAAACAGTTGTAATAGCTGCATGTAAATAATTAGCTTCTGGCTGCTTGGTATACAGAATATCGACCGGGAATCGCCTTCCAGGTATTGTATACTGCTTAGTCTCCGGTCCAAAAAACTCCTTGAACTTTTCAGCCTCGATCGTAGCTGAAGCAATGATAATCCTCAATTCCGGTCTAGCCCTAATTACATGCTTGAGCAATCCGAGCAAAATATCAGAACTCAGTGTACGTTCATGCGCTTCGTCAATCATTACCGCCGAATACCCACTCAGAGTAGAGTCGGTCATAAACTCTCTCAGCAGCATACCATCGGTCATGTACTTGATCTGTGTCTTTTCACTGGTTTTATCTTCGAATCGCACAGTGAATCCGACTTGCTGCCCCAGCCTCGTACCAACTTCTTCCGCCACTCGTGCTGCCACAGACATTGCGGCAACTCGACGAGGTTGCGTGCATACGACTTTGAGCCCGTTTTTGGTGTACCCTGCTTCATGCAGGTATTGTGGGAGCTGGGTGGTTTTACCGGAACCGGTCTCTCCAACAATAATCACCACTTGGTTCTCCCTTATAAGTTCCAGCACTTGCTCACGATGCTGGTATGCAGGCAGCGACTTGCGCACGTCGTCAATGCTCTTGATGCGGGCTTCTTCTTCCTCAATTCTTTGAGCCAATTCCGCATTCTCTCCTTTCAAAGACGACCGCTTATCTTCGGCAAAGTCTATATGTTGCTTTTGATCAAACACGTACTCATACTCATCTTCCTCTTGCGCTTCAGATTTGCGTGATAAGTACTCCGTGCGGCGCAGCTGCTCGTCTTCCCACGAGTCGCCCCTGCGTGATTTATCATTCTTATATCTTGATCTCAATGCTTCTTCCTTCTTCTTGCGTTCGTTTCGATCTTTTTCCGTGATATAGTCCTCAGGAATCTCATACCGGTCTACTCGTTCCTCCAATTTGCGCCGCTCTTCTGAAATCTGTACCAGCTTCCGTTTCTCTTCAATATACAGTTGATTCTTCCGACCCAAGTTGTGCCACCCTAGTCTTCGCACATCTTCCTCAAGGTCCGCTAACTCCATTTTCAGCAAGTCGAATTTCTCTTCCTCTCGTTTACTGAGATACTGCTGTCGAGAAATTTCACGCTGCTTATCGATGGCATCGCGGTCCGTAACCACTTCTCGTACGTGACCAGATTTTTGCTCCTTCTTGTCCTTCTCTTTCAGACGTTGGGCAAACTCATCTCGTTCTTGGGCATCTTTAGCTTCATCAAACTCTTCATCGTCTTCTTTCTTTCCCGCGCTTTGCTCGTCCTCGCTTGCACTCTCGCTCTCGCTATCGCTCTGTAATCTCCTTCGTGGCCGCGAGCGGTCTTGCTCGATAGCCACAGCCTTTCGTTTCGTACTCGCCCTCGATTCATCCTCATCGACTATCAGATTGTACTTTTTGGGTGCCGGTTTCTTCTCTACGGGCTTTGAGGTTGTATGAGTACGTGAATAGAGCTGTCGTGCGAATTCGGCCCCAAGCCCGAAATCGACCACTTTGCGCACCAGCTCAGATTCGCTCTTGGCCGCCCGAGCCGTATGGACGCAGAAAGCAACGATATCATCGTCCACACCGCCTTCGGCTTCAATGACTTTATCCTTGATCCAGTCCTCAAGCATGCAAAGATGTGTGATGGGCGGTGATTGAAGCAGTGCGGCTGGGTTATATAATCTCGCGCGCTCTTTCCGCAGGATTATCTTAAGACTACGATACTAATCGTTATTCTCATTTATCATTAATTACATGCCCGCGAATTTGTTCATATGATATTGGCTGATAATGCTAATGTTAAAATATGTAAACGCGTAGCCTGCTAGGAAGACAGGGGACTTCTACAGCATAAGCATTGTGCTGAACTGAACGAAATAACACGAGCAAAGAGCTATCTAATAAACACCAACAACATGGTGCAATTTGGTTCCATTGAATATTGTGGCATGCCAATGCTCCAAGCACGTATGTCTTGCCACTCATCGTGCGGCGGCTTGGCGAGCCGACAATGGCGATAAGAGCAGCGGATTCTGATATCATGAAAAAGACAAATCCATTTTCAACTGCTATGAAAAAGCTCAAATTACTTTTCGTCGTCTTCGCGGCGCTTCCTAGCTGATTCCTTCAGCTCAACCCATCGAGTTTTTAGACGAGAGTTCTGCTGCTTGAGCTTTTCATTCTCTTGCTGCAGTTCTTCAACCTCCTCCAAGTGCTTTTTCTTGAGGGCAACCTCGCGTGTGGCAATATCGTTCTTGAGCTGCACCAAGCTCGTCTTCATTGCATCCTTCTGCCGTTCCATCGCTGACTCATACGCATGCAACTGGATACTCGTTCTATTGATCATATTTCGCAATGAAGCATTCTCAGTGATTAGCTCTTCTGGCGAAAGATTCGTCGTATTCGGCACTACGTAAAAGCTCTCGTTTGTTGAGTATATCGATCCCATAACATTCTGCCGTTGCTTCTGCTCGTCTCTCTTAGTTTCATCGCGAACTGCAGTCTTGAAAGATTTCTGAAACGAGTTATTGAGATTATTGTAAAACTTGAAGAATGGGTCGTCGCCATTTGCCTTGATCGTGGGATTGCTCTCTACACGCTGGATCCCACGAGCATTCGCTAAAGATGATGCGAGCTCGCTTTTCGACGGCTCTGCGTCAGGTTTTGTAGGCAGCGTCAGGTTCTTTTGATTCGACAAAAACTTGGATCGCGATAGGTGCTGTCTCGCCAGCACATCCAAAGTCCTCCTTGCCTCATCGCTCGACGTCGTCTCAATCGCTTTAGTGAAGTTCACAGAGGCCGCAGAATGGTGGTCTGAAGCTTTCGAATAGTCACCGTTTAAAGTCGCCTTATCTGCTTTTCTCGCCGCGGAATACGCCTAGAGGTGTTAATATCCACAGCTAATCTATCCACACATACTGCTTCAAGCGGCGATCCCTCCATGAGTTTGATCCTTGGCTAGTCACCAGCTACTTCGTCTTCATCAAAGTGGCACGATCCTGAAACTGGGCCGTTGCTTCAAGATTCAAAACTGCAGCAAGTTGAGTTTAATAATGGCGGGTTCATGCACAAGGCGGGTGTGCAGCAGAATGCGGGGCGCCGCCAGGGCGAAAACTCCATGTCACTTTCAAAACGTCCAACTCGACATATATAGCAACGCTTGACGTACTCCGACCGCCTTGTCAATCTTTTTATTTTTTTGTCTCTGTTTTATCTCATGCTCACTCGTTTTCGCATGAAATGGATGTCGAGTCTTACCAGTTGGACACCGCTGAGCAGCTCTGGGAGGGTATGTGCTAGTGATACAGGTGTAGACAAGGACTAACGATAGGTAGAGTTGCATGATATAGTGTCGGGAGACTACCACTCTGTGTCGACTAGAGAAAAGGCATTATGTGCTTACATGCGTCTAGCATCGACTTATATGGGTATGCTGCCATTTTCCAGAACACGAGCTAATTTCATTTTATAGACCAGTTTTTGACAAGTGACGAGGACCTTACACGATGCTCGTACGACCTTATTAACTCGACTATCTTTTCGACAAACCGAGCATACTCGCGCCGGGTGCTGATTGCACGTTTGGTCAACGGGGACTCCGATGTCAATACACGCATTTTGATCGGAGCGGTTCTGCTTTGCGACGGTCGCGAGCATGAAACGACGTTTGAAATGATGCAAGAAGAATCAGCTACGGGGACCGTGATTAGCATCCTTGTAGAAGAAAAGCAAACTAGCACACGAATGCATAGGATATATCTCGGCATCATCTACCAAATGTGCCGTGTACAAAAGCTCGACAGGGTAGACCTTGAGCGAATCAACCGAGACTTTATCGAGCTCATGTTTGATATTGTGGAGTCCAACGTTCACGCCGATAATGACCCTTACAACTATGCCGTGATGAAAGTGCTCTTGGCGTTGAATGAGCAGTTTATGATCGATGCTACGCGGGGGGACGCTATTGAGAACCTGGTGTTTGAGGTGCTCAAGTTGCGCGGCGACACGCACCGCACGTTTGGCGAGAACATTGTATTTTTATTCAACCGAGGGATTGACGATACTTTACAACTAATGATGATGAAGCTGCTTTACCTTATTTTCACCACATCTGAGACGTTTGAATACATTTACTATAATGACATTAAGGTGCTCACCGAGGTCATCATGCGGCAGCTGACAGATATCAACGACGATGAAGAGAAGCTGAGGCATACGTATTTGCGGGTGCTGCATCCAATGCTACAGAATACCCAGCTGAGGAGGGATGGGTTTAAGAAGGAGGAGCTGGTTGCAATGTTAGAGCAAGAGCTCAACGATGCTGTGTACGACGAGACCACTGTGCGTCTTGCATTGCGAGTTTTGAGCGTCGACTGGCTCGAGTACAAGCTTCCTGACTCGGCGCTATCGTCGAATGCGTCTTCTGTCACTTCATCCATCAGCAACACTCCTGTGCTCACACCAGTCAGTTCAATCATTGAGGAGCATCCTGGATCTGGCAAGTTCCTCACTATTCCGCCGCCACCTCCGCCTAGAAGAAGAAAACCAGTAAACCGAGAAAACGGCTCTATTAATGGGCATCATGTGCACTCGCCGCACTCATCACACTCACCGCACCACCACCCACACAAGAAGCCGCCGCGGCCGCCGTCACGCAAGCTGATGTCCATCCGCAACACCTCGGCTATGGACGTTGCATCGTATAGATCTTAATTTTGCATAATAATTACACTAGCATACAAGTATGATCTGACCACCCTGTATAGCAATGGCGTTTTGCACCGTTTGCTTTCAAAAGTACATGGGAGCACAGCCGTGCGCCCACACACTTTGTACAAACCTCACACACACACCGGATATACCATGGGCAACGCAGCGTCCAAGTCCGCCAAACAGGCGAGTCGCACATTGCCAAAGGCTGCAGCTCCTAGTACTCCGCTGAATAGAGCGCCTCCTCCTGCTGAGTCGCTGAATAAATCGCAACAACGAGGGGAACGTCCCACAGATGGTCATGATCCAGACTACGACTTTCTGGACAAGCTACAAAAGCTCGGGACGGTCAAGTACGAAGACATCCCCAAGCCAGACTACAAACCGACCAACGAGATGATAGGCACGATACAAGCGCGAGAAGAAATGTACAGAGCCGCCGAGCAGGCGCGTCAGACGCCAACGCAGCAGCAGCAGCCGAAATCAAGAGCGCACCCGGGCACAGTGTCTACCATCTTGCTATCCATCCGAGACGGAGAAAGCCCTGAAAGGATACGTGAAGATTTTAATCTCAGCGCCGACTTTCTCGATCGACTGGGCCCCCGTTTCAGTATACCAACAGTGACCTCGGACCGGGAAGTGAGCATGAGCCAGCCCAGTCGCACCCAGAAACCTGCCGACGACCAAGTACGGGAGCCCAAAAAGTTTGCATCCAAGTCTATCGATATTTAAAGCGTTTATGTAATATAAAAATACCCCTGAAAAAAAAATTGATGATAAAAAAAAGTTGATAATGCCGTGGTCCAAACCAGAAATTGTAATGAGTATGAACAAAAAAAAAGATCTAGTGTACAAATGATGAAAATGTTAGACGTTTGTCGAGTACCCCGTGAGCCACTCGTTTCGCCGCTTGTAGTACTTGCGAATCTCGTCGACGATCCAGCACGAAGAGCACATACAAACAAGGAAGAACAAGTCGCCGAGCGACAATGGCTCTGTCTGGAATACTGCTTGGAGGAACGGCACATAGATCACCGCAAGCTGGCCAATGATCGATGCACCAACCGCGAAATTGAACATCTTGTTTGAGAAGAATCCAATTTCGAATGCTGACTTGGTCGACGACCGGCATGCAAGCGCATCAAACAGGTCGAAGAATACAAAGCACGTAAACGTCATGGTGGTATCACGCGACGTGACGACACCGTCTCGCAGCTCGGAAATATAGACAAACATGGTACCGATAGTCATGATGATACCAGACTGGAAGACTCGAAGAATCAGCGGACGGGTAAGGACGTGGTCGCTTCGCGATCGCGGTGGCTTCCGCATGACACTTGGATCGACTGGCTCAACGCCGAGTGACTGAGCAGGCGGACCGTCCATAAGAATGTTGATCCACAAAACTTGCATAGCGTTCAATGGAGATGGAAGGCCAAATAGGTTGGCCAATGCAACAACTGATAAGGCAGCAACAGAGGTCGAGAGCTGAAACGCCAAGAACGATTGAATGTTGGAGAAAATCGCCTTACCTTCTTTGATAGCACTGAGAATAGTCGAAAAGTCATCGTCAACAAGAATCATATCAGCAGCCTCTTTCGCAACGTCCGTACCAGTCTCGCCCATTGAAATACCAATATCAGCAAGCTTTAGCGCGGGAGCGTCGTTGACACCGTCACCGGTCATGGCAACGACATCGCCTCGAGCCTGTAAAGCTCGTACAATAGACAGCTTATTTTCAGGAGAAGTTCGCGCAAAGACGCTGATGGTGTTCATGGCGTCTGCGAGTTCCTGCGTCGAGAGTCTCTCTAGCGTCTCGCCGTTCATGACACTCTTATCACCTGCAGCCAATGGCATTCCAATCTGTCGTGCAATTGTTGTCGCAGTAGCCTCGCTATCACCAGTGATCATAATCACTTTGACTCCACCGCTCATGAGCTTCCTGATTGAGTTTTCTACACCTGGACGTGGTGGATCGTACATACCAACCAGTCCAGCAAAGATCAAGTCCCTTGGAGAGTCCGAAGTCGGCTGGTTATTGCCATACGCCAACGCAATGATTCGGACACCTTCATACGCCATTGTATCGGCGACAGTCTGAGTTATCTTTTGATGCGAGCTGTCAAGTGGCATTGCTTTACCCTCATTGTTCAAGTATTGCTTGCAGAATGGGAAAATACGCTCAAAGGCGCCCTTGACGTACAATGTAGCCTTCTCCTTCTCACCATGGTGACAACTGACTGCCATCCATTTTCGCTTCGACGAAAATGGAGTCTCGTGAACACGGCTTCGAGTGGCCCGCTGGTCCTCAATGCCAAACTTCTTGAGCACCTCCATCAATGCAATATCGGTTGGGTTGCCGACCCATTTGCCAGTCTCCGACGACAGCTTAGTGTTGTTACAAAAGTTACCAATCTGCATCGTCAAAGCAGCTGCATTATTAGGTACAGGCAAAGCTGCAAGCGAAGTATCATGCCAGTCAATGTTGTACCATGGACCAGTTCGAGTGTGGTGCACATTCTGAGTCGGGTCATGTGGCTCAACACTACCCATATCCACAGTCCAGAGCTTTGTCACAGTCATCTTGTTCTTGGTAAGAGTACCGGTTTTATCACTACAAATGACATTGACAGAGCCTAGTGTCTCGACACTAGGCAGCCGCCGCATGATAGCTCGCTGGTTGGCCATTCGTAGCACACCGAGTGCCAATGTTACAGTAACAATAATAGGCAATCCCTCAGGAATTGCGGCCACAGCCAACGAAACAGCAATCTGGAACATATCGAGCCAGCCACGACCTTGAATGACGCCAATCAGGCAAATGACAGCAATCGCACCAAAACTCATAAGCGACAATTCCTTACCGAGCTTATCCATAGACATTTGCAATGGAGTCTTGGGCTTGGCAATCTCATTCATCATCGCAAACACGGATCCAAACTCCGTAGAAGCACCGGTGCCTACAACGATACCCGAACCGTTACCGGAACAAACCAGCGTACCCATATACGCAATGCTGATTCTCTCCGACACGCCCACAACGCCAAATGCACTCTTCGAAACGACTGGCTCTGAATTTTTGCTCACTGGCTCAGTTTCTCCGGTCAAATTACTTTCGTCAATTTCCAAATGCACGGATTCTGTGATTCTCACATCGGCAGGAATTCTATCACCAACTGAAAAGTGAACCAAGTCACCAGGCACCAGGTTCGACGCTAGCACAGTCGAGTTATGACTGCCTCGAGTCAAATGTGCCGATGGAGGAACAAGCTTATTCAGGGCCTCAAGACTCTTCTCCGATCTGTACTCCTGCACAAATCCAACTGTGACGACAATCAAAATTGCCATAGTGATCGATACAGCGTCGTCTGTATTGCCCATGAGGAACGATATCACAGCCGAGCCGATCAAAAGCAATATCAGCGGGTTTTCGTAAAACTGTTGTAAAAACTTCATTGCTAGCGAATCTTCTTCTTCGCTGGTGAGCTCGTTCGCACCGTGTACGCTCTTTCTATAGTTTGCGTCCTGCGCCGACTCCAGGCCGCCAGTGAGCGATGTGTGCAGCCGTGATGCTGTCTCTTCCACCGTCAATGAACAAAACGTGGCCGACGGCGTCGGTGTCGTAGAAGTCGTCCCCGAGGGAGCAGGGCTGCCCCGTTTACTCATCGTTATGTGGAGGAGTTGTTGACAAGTACCGTATTTCGGTCCCCCAAGTAGTTGAGTTGGGTTTTCTTGACAGATCTGAAAAAGATGTGCCGCGTTTCCAACGACGACGTGGTCGAAAAAATCGGGGCCCGCGCAGCCGCCGCCAATTTAGCCAAGCCACACATTATTTTATCCGCGCGGCTCGTGCGGCGGTATATTGTGGCTAGTGGAAAACTTTTTTATTGATGTCTCATTTTCCAAGACATTTGTATGAGTGTATGGGTTCATGCTGGATATCAATGTAGTTGATAAGAGAGATATTACAGAATCAGAAAATGCATTACAAAAATAACGTAAGAATAAACAGAATGGCATCACTTTTTATTGCGGGGAGGCATTGAACTTCATTCGGATACCCATGGCCGCGAGCTCTGAGTCCAAGTACTTGAGCACGAACGGAATCGCGACCGTAGCAATGTTCTCACCGCCCTTGAACCTCGTACCGAGACCGTCTTCCCAGGTCTCTTCCGCGGCGCTTGGGGCACCACCGATGGCCTTGCTGGCACATCGTCGACATCGCACCACTGCTGAAGAGCCGATTCGTGGCACCGACGTTTGGGTTGTGAGGATAGAACCGCAGTCCTTGCACAGGTGAGCCTGGCAGTAATCGGAACAGTTCATCAGTCGGTCCTGAAGAAGGAATGCAGTACCATGGCCGATCAACGCGTCACGTTCCATCTCACCCACTCGAATACCACCGGATCGCTTTCGGCCCTTGACTGGCTGCATGGTGAGTCGGTTGACCGGACCGGTAGATCGCACCTGGAACTTGTCGTTGACCATATGTCGCAGTCGCTGGTAGAACACCAAGCCCACGTAGATATCGACTCGCAGCTCCTCGCCCGTGACACCAGAGTACATGGGCTCGTTGCCGTGGTAATTGTATCCGGCCTTTATCAGCTGCTCGCCGAAATGGTCGGCTGCAGTGTGTTCTTCGCTGAACATGAACGGCGTGGACTCCTGGGCGAATCCGTGCAACGCGCCGGCTTTGCCTGCCAAACTTTCGACGAACATACCAATGGTCATACGCGACGGGAAAGCGTGGGGGTTGATGATAATGTCGGGCTGGATGCCAGTTTCCGAGAATGGCATATCGACAGTTGGCCACTTCTGCGAGCACACACCCTTCTGTCCGTGACGAGACGAGAACTTGTCACCGATATTTGGCGATCGATTCACTCGGAACTTGACGGTGAGCGACTGGAACTCCTTGTCGCCGTCGTCGCCAAGCAGCTTGACTTCGTGCACGTACGCCGGTTCTGAACTCTTGTACAGCTTGACCTTTGTCTTGCCCAGCGTCTCGTCATAGTATGCAATCATGGGGGAGCCCTCGGTCATGAGTGTTCCCACGATTGGAAGCCCGTCGACATCAAGTTGCTCGCACCACTGTGGGTCGTAGTTATCGGGGCCAAAACCGAAATGCTGAGTGATTGGGTCTCCCTTTCTTCGTTTCAAGCCGAGATCCACTTTCTCAACTTTGTAAACCGAACCGTGCCCAAAGCCACGTTCCAATGCAGACTTGTTCAAGATCATAGCGTCATCCATATCGTAACCGGTATATGAAATGACGGCAACAACAGCATTTGTACCGTTAGGGAACTCATCAAATCCGTACTCATCGTATAGTTTGGCCCGCACAATAGGAGACTGACCCGTTTGCAGCTGGTAAATCTTGTTATCTGATCGGTGTGCCAACGCAGTACCCGGGGTACCCATAGTCTGTTTACCCATCTGGCATTGATACATATTTCGCGGTGACTGGTTGAAATCCGAAAACGGAGTCATGTTTGCGAGAATGGAGAAAATGTTTGTAGGCGAATACTCCACATGGCTGTGGATGTTGGACTCGATTTCATCCGGCGTTACGGCGATATTCATATACACTTGTTCAAACGGACCGACCCAGTCTTCCTTGTCAAGTGGCAAGTACTTGACAGGTCGCATCATACGCGCTTGTGTCGAAAATAGGAAAAGACCCGGGAACTGACCGTTTCGCGACTGAGGAACGTAGCCGATTTCAAGATCAAGCGGAATGTCGTGACCGCCTTCAATCTTCCAGAGACGCAGGCTGTCTGCAACACGCTTAGCAGTTTCATGCGAGCAGTAGCCCACGACTCGACCATCGATTTGCACACACGACGATCCTACACCAGCAGGCAGCGCATCGGGGCTGCCTACACCCAATGACCGAAGTACCGCAGGCAGCGCTGAGACGTCGCTCGGCTGTGTTGCAATAACACACTTGTGTGCCAAATGGTTCAACAAACCACATGGAGAACCATCGGGAGTGTGTACCGGGCACAGGAACCCCCACGACTCGGGCAGCAGCTTTCGCACCGTGGTGGTCTTGAGCTGGGCGAAGAACGAACCTCGATGCACCATACGGAAGTGGGCCAGGAATCGATGGAAATTGATTTTTTCAGCGACAACCGTATAACCCGAGGTCTGTTGCAAATCGAGACCAGTGTTAGACACCAAATTGCCTGTAGAAAGGAAGTATTGCAGCTTTTGACCAATGTTCTCCGACGACTTGTCGAGCGTCCTTAGAATGTATTTGCGGTCTGTAAAGTTGATTGCATTGTCTCGATTGACATCAATTGTGATTTGGTTCTTGAAACTCTGCAGGTATTCGTCGATTTTTTCCTTGATAATCATACCGTATAGGAAACCTCCAAGAAGAATTTCCTGGTGCTGGGCACTATCGGGGTTATCTGGACAGCACTCGCCGGCCACCAGTGCATACAGCTTTCGCACCATGAACAAGAGCATTCGGAATTTATCCTTGTTATCAGGCAAGTGAACGAGAACAATTCTTCGAAGCACTTCTTTACCCACCTCGATGTCCGACACATCTGGGGTTGCGCCCATGACGATTCGGAACTTGTCGCCAAGGTACTGAAGCGTCTCCTGTTTACCATACAGATTGTATGTGCTCTGATAAGATCGCAGCAAAAGCTCCAGTCGATCTGTGAGGAACGAATTGCCCGTCTCTGTACCAACAATGCCGTCGAAAATTTCTCGGTCGTTGGTCTCTAATAGCGCCTTCAAGATCATCATCACCGGCACCAAAAACTCATTCTTTCGCCACGAGAATCTAAATGTGACATTACCATCGTTCAAATAATGCAAAACGTTGGTCTGGGATGTTTGATCAGGCCGTACTGATCGAATCTGGATACCAAACTTGGAGTACGAGGCGCCTCGGTTCTCGAACGACGGTCGCACAATAGCCATGGGATGATTTCGTCGCTGTACAATCAACATTCGAATAAGCTTCTCGATACCGTTGACAATGAAGTAACCACCTAGTTCCTCACTCTCTTCTTTCGCTGTAACAAGCTCTGCGGGGCTCATACCCTCTAGTCGACACCGGTTCGAGCCGAGCATAATTGGCACCAATCCGGCTTCTCGCTCAACCACTTCCTCTGGGCCGTCGTTCACCGAGAATACAAACTTCAACATCATTCGAGCTCGGTACGTCGTCATTCTCTCTCGGCATTCTGATGGGAAAACCTCTCGTTTGACTGTCAATCGATCCTTATCCGAAACCTGCGGCTTCATCAATTGCACATTCTCCACCCGAACTGAACTTATTAGCTTTCCAATCGTGGCCGAATTGCTCAAAACATACAACTAAGTTTATTTCCCAACCTCGTAGGATCTTTACTGTCGAACACAGTCTTTGAACCGATATCCTGCACACCCAAGTTCAGCAGACCGCCGCCTGGTCCGTCCATAAGCGCATTGAACGAGCCAATGTGCGGTGTGATCGCAGCTTCAAGCATTGGATACGCTGATTTATCCTTAGGCGCATTCTGGAACCTCGCCTCTCGGTCGAGGGTATGGAACGACACCGTCATGGCTGTATTTTTTTTGTATTTCGGGATATGGGTTAGAAAATGGTTGATGATGAAAAAAAAAAATCTCGACTGCCTCTCATGTCCACTAAATTTTTTTGCGCGCGCGCATGAATAGAAAGAGAAAGCCGCACCCGTGAGACCTTGTACTTCACACACTCAAATGGCCAAATCTCATTATGAATACGTGAAAGAGTTTGAGCGCGAGAACTATTTACTTAGAGATACATGGATAGTGGTTAGGATCGATGGGCGTGGGTTCCATCGGTTTGCGGATCATTACAATTTCGAAAAGCCCAATGATATCAGAGCCATCAATGTCATGAACGACTCGGCGACTGCATTGGTCAAAAGCATGCCTGAGATTGTCATGGCTTATGGCGAGAGCGATGAGTACTCATTCTTGTTGAGAAAAAATGCCGAGCTATTTGAACGCCGCGAGGCCAAGCTTGTGTCGACGTTTGCCAGCACATTTACAGCATTTTACATGGCGCATTGGCCAAAGTATTTTACAGGACAACCGTTGGATCTATCTAGACTGCCGACATTCGATGCGCGGTGTGTAGTGTACCCCAGTACCGAGTCAGTCATGGACTATTTCAAATGGAGGCAGATCGACTGCTATATTAACAACATTCACAATACTGCATTCTGGAACTTGGTTCTCAAAGGCGGCGTTGCCAAAGATGAGGCCCAGAAGAGTTTAGAGACGATATCTACAAAGGAAAAAAACGAGGTATTGTTCAAAAATTTCAACATCAACTATAATAATGAGCCTGATATCTTCCGCAAAGGCACTGTAATTGTGAGGGACTACGAAGAGTGGGATGCGGCTGCTGAGCCTTTGTCGAAACGGCAATTAGATAGGCTCGCCAAAAAGAGCAAAATCTTCCTGAATACTTTGCATGTGGAAATCGTCAAAGACGCGGAATTCTGGAGTAAACGCCCGTGGCTGTTTGCTTGAGCTCTGGCTGTCGAGCTTGCATTGCGTCCTTTGTATCTCGAATTCTTCTCATCTTGGCACTATAAGACAATGACTTGATGATTTAGAAAATGGACTAGCGATAAAGCTCTCAAACAATGTTCTATGAGCCGCGCTGGTTGAGGCGGGACGGCGCTCTTTCCCTTTCTGGAATTGTAAATATATTAGACCTTTGATATTTACACAAATTACAATGCCAGAAATTTCCTCTATGAGTTATTGGGAGATTACTTATATCCTGAAAACAAATATCTATTAACTGTCGCGCGAGTTAGTTGCTCAGTTGCAGGGGCCGGTCCTGACCGTATTTTAGAATATACGATGTTACACCCATCGAAGGTGCGAGTAAAAGACAAGCATGTGAATAATCCAATAAATTACATTATAGTTCTATTGTCAAATGCATTTTTTTGGGACAAGAGTAAAGTAACGAGTGCATTTTAGTGTTGTGTGGTGACGGTTCGTCGTTAGTAGTATGAGATTTCGTACTCATTGATTGCAGCATCGGTACGATTAAGAGAGTATCGCTCGTCTTTGTAGTAAATGTACTCGCTCGCACTCTTCAATACAGACTTGACTTTGCATGCAAACACCCGAAGCTTGGTTCGCTTGGATGCAGTACTAGTAGAAGCGGCGGAAGTGGCTGTGGAAGACATGGTAGTAGAATTGTGTCAATGAAGAGTGAAAATGTGGTATGGGAAAAAACAAGAAAAATACTGGTTTATATACAAGTCTGAAGCTATGCCAATTTCCAAACCCTTTACTGTAGATGGTAAATGTTACACAATGAAGATGACATTAAGATCAGATCGATTACTACAATAAGTACGTCTAGCATGATATTACTCCAACATTACTCCTAGAGGCAATTCTTCTACAATTGCTCTCCTATTCATACTAGCATTGGTAATCTTCACGAAATTGTATATGTTTATACTTATAATGGTAATACAAACGAAATTGTCATCCACAAACTAACATATAAAGGCCCCGTTCCCCCAATTATCTGCTCCAGACTCATCGTCCGTTTACCACACTTCAAAAATGTTCTCCAAGAATTCCAAACACACAAGCTCTTCCCAGACAACTTCTATGCTCGCAGTGAAGCAGTACATTGACACTATCTCCACCGATTCATTCCGTATGCCACAAGGTATCTTCTGCCACATTGGAGAGCTGTACGGCAAGATTGTTCCTCTGCCAGTTCTCGACGTTTGCGAGCGGCTAGACGCTCAATGGGACAATTACAAGCTGGTCTCTGTATCACATGCCTAATTTTTAAGAAAACTGATATACTTTTTGGATAATATATTTTCTATAAACTGAACAAAATAATCATCAAAGTGTTTTAACATGTCTAAAGATCAAAAAATGCAGTTGTATTCAAATTATGCTAAGTTCTAGGATTAAAAGGTAAGACTCTTGCCAAAATATTCCGTTTCAAGTTGTCCTTCACCTTGCACCGCAGTTGTGCCCATCCATCCGCGTAGCAGTGGTGGCCAGTGTTACTGCAACATGGCTCACCGCATACCACCGTAGTCCTTCGCACGTCTCCCCGTTCGACAAAATAGCTTTTCGCTCTGACGATATCAAACACCAAAACAGGGCCCTTTGTATTTTCAAGCTCCCTTAGCATAACATTGAGCATCATCCTATCGCGACCCAGGGCCTGCTTAGCTGCGAGCTGCAGAAGAGTCTTGGCCGGTATACACTCGCGCTGCTGGACGACTAAACGGTCCGGGCCAAGGTAATGCAGGCACTGAGACTCATCGTCGTTGGCAACAAGCTGGCTTGCTAACGTAGCATGGATGAGCTCCGCGTGTTTCTTCACATACAATTCGTAGTCCCTATGAGTAGCAAGGATAATTTCAAGCTTGGACGCTGCCATATTGGCCGCGATGAGCGGCTCCCGCGACTGAGATTGCAGAAGCGTAGAAATACTGTCAACCGGCACTGCAGCGATGGACTGTGGGCTTTGCATTGCGTGTGTGAGTGAGTTGAAAGAAGAGCCTTTTTTTTGTTCTCTGGTGTTGTAGTGATGCACTTGTATTGTAACACTTTTGTAACTTGCCTATCCGCGTAACTGCGCCGCACTATCTCATTTTAGAGCCGCACTTTATGAAACTAACTAGAGTAACTGGCACACAAGATCTAGATACACCTTGGAAAGTACTTAAAATATGATTTTCCAAAAAATAAAGCTTCGGGTGACATTGGACCTGAATTTACGCATGCGATTCCCATATGACACTAGATAAAGCTGAGATAAATTATTCCAAATATAGCATTCGAGTGAGTGTAAATCACAGTCCCAGCTGAGCTTGACTATAAATTCACACAAGTTTGAACGGGTATCTTGGAGATTTGCCACTTTTTGGCGTATCTTATTCAAAAAGGGTATCTTAGAGATGTTAAGAATCGTTTAGGGTAAACTAGGGTTTATTGTGACTACGTCATTAGCTCATTAGCATACACCCGACCCAAATATTCTTCACACTCGGTAAGAACTGTATCAGATGCTTAACGGACTACTGTTTATATCTATATTTACTCGAGAAACTCATGAAAACGATCAGCAGCCAGTGGTGAGACGCGTTTGTTTTTTATCAGGTAAACACCACGCACGCCTTTCTTATTGTCAACACACAATAGAATTAAAGAACTGTCATTGCTGTACAACAATCCACAACGTTCCACGCAACTCTTTTGGTACAGCTGTATTCTTACCGTACATAAACAAAGCCTTTTTAGGCTCAAAAGCCGATTTGCATTATGCACGAGCCCTTGCATATGATATCATCGCGATAACGCAGTGGTGTTGTGTGAGTGTTCAACTTCTGATGTCATTGGACTTTCGCACCGATTGAAAAACATATACCACCTCGAGAATACATCACACATCATCGCATTGTATATCTGATGCTTAATCAAATCGAGAAAGGCGTTGAACAGATAACTACGAAATCATCTACTCGCAGCGTTGCTGACTGGTGGCGCGCAGCCGCATAAGGAGTTGTCGCAGCAACGCGTTTTCGCGTATCCTTGGATTTTCCAACAATACAAACATCGATAGATGATACTATGGATTCTCAGTTGTACAGTTTTTATTGTTAAAGCCCCATTAGCCGGTCCAACCATGAGGCGTTGGAAGGTTCCACAAAAAAAATAACACGCGTTTCACCACACAGTACTCTCATACACAGGAGGTTCAAACTCCAATAACATTTCCCGTTTAGGAACTGCAGGTATTTCTCCCGTCCACACGCGTGTCATCGTAGCAACTCGCCTCATTACACATACCCCCAGCGCTGATCTTTAAGGAGGCTCTCATAGGAAAAAGATTTTACATAGGTCCTTCGATTATGTGGAATGTAATAGATTTCAAACTGATAATTAATTTTTTTCCCTTCCCTCCTTTGTGTTATAAAAGCACCACAAGTGCCGCCTTCTTTTCTTGAACCATTTTTACCTGCGTATCCAGCCGCGTGTGCAATCAATCATCATCCAACGCGAAAAATCACGTCCTCATAAAATTGCGCACTTGCCGGACGTCGAATATTGAGTGTACTTGCATATCCGAGTTCAACAGGACAAGAGACATTTGAAACCCGTTTTAGGAAAAAGCAACCGAAATTTCCTCGAGGGGAAGAATATATAGACCCGACGCCATTCTTATTCATTTCTTTCGATTTGCACTTTCACACACCACACTAACCGATAATACCCTACCCTACACATAGCTCTTTACGATGAAGACGGCAATGCCCAATCTGCACCTCAACCTAAGTGGCGTGCCTTCGTACGCCCAAATGAGTTGTTCAACTGAAGCGCGCAGCGACAATGGCTGTCAACCATTGTCCACACCTACAATGCCTATTACGCCCTTGGACCAAATGTACGCGTCGCGCGGGATGCAGCGCATGAACTCGGTATCTAGTACAAGCACTATGATGAGCACAGACGACGAGGACGGTATGGGTGGCGGCGACGGGCCGGACATGGAATGGTCACAGAACGAGGACGACTTGCTGATGAATGTGTATCAAGATATTGCCGAGAACCCGACCGTAGCGCCATTCGCAGGCCGAGTGCCGCCGTCTGGAATTGTGCAGCGAGTCGCAAAGCAAGTATTGAAACGAGCTCCACGAGAAGGAATGAGTTTCCAGCACAGCTTGGGCCACGTTCGGCGTCGTTTGTTGGTGCTCTGTCACTTGCAAATGCAGCAGCGCCAGCCGCGAGTCGATTCGCCGGCTCCAGCACCGCAAGTCAACTTTAACTCACAATTTGGATTTGGCAATGTGGTGCATAACAATACAACTGGTCAAATGGGCACTCCTGCACATAGTAGACCTACTACTCCTGTGGATCAGATTATGCGAAACCAAGAAATTCACTCTTGGCTCATGCAGCAACAGCAGCAACCGCAGCTGCCGCCGCAACAACCCATTCATGCGCCATCGCCTCCGCCGCAGATCCAGTTCCAGTTTCCACCACCAAGGACAGATATTCCGAGACCATTGGCATCTCCATTTCAAGAATCTTTGGCCAATTCAGTGCCGTCACAGCTCCATGTCTTCCCTCCACCTGCATCACTACAGCCGGCTGCTAACGACCCGTTCCCCAACTACACTGCACACCGAAAGCGGGAATCTTTAAAGCTGAAGCGAGGAATGAATGCTTGAAACTTTTTATTTTTATTAGTATAGTATATACACATACACACATTGATTTCAGTAGATCTGGAAAAGTGTGTGCTTTTATTTATTTTTGAATGGAATGTACAGTGGGATCACTAAGATCATTGATGAAAGAAAAGAGTCGTAAAAAGGTCGTTAAAAAAAGAATAGATCGTGCGAAACTAAGTGATGAAAATCATCGCAGTCGTTTGTACTACACTCGTTTCATTGGCTCGACCACTTCTCGTGGAGGAATGTGGTGGCCCTTATTAGGACCTGGCCATTGCGGCGGCAGAATACCAGCTTTTTTAAATAGTCGAGCAACAGTTTCGGACGGCTGGGCTCCTACACCGATCCAGTATTTTGATCTGTGGAAATCGATTTTGATGTCCTTGACAGGCTTTTCACCTGCCAGTTGTTGGTCTCGAGTCAGAGGAGCTGGGATCGGGTTGTATGTGCCAATGACTTCGATGGGCAGCTTGTCACGACCGGAACGCGCCTGTGCGACGACAATGTTGTATACAGGTGCAAACTTTCTGCCGAATCGTGCCAGTCTTATTCTTACCGACCCTTTCATATTGTTTCTTGGAGTTGATGGAGGTGCGTTTAGTGTGGTTGATGTGTGTGGAAAAATTTTGTGTGCTTGAAATCTCACGCGCGCACACTCCTATAAGCCAGAAGAGTATTTACTGTAGACGACGACCAGCGGGATTTTTTTCATAACTTTTTTTTCGACTACAAAATTGATACTTTGATTTATTATTTACATGGTGGTGTGAGAAGGGTTAAAGCCATGCAGTACTCTCACAAAACCACGTTGTGGAAATAATCCCACCTAAATCACTCATCGTCGATTCCGCTCTCAAAAACGTCATACAATGGCGGTTATTTCTACAAATAAGATATGCACCCAAATGTAAAAAAAAATGCTATGGAGCCTTGGACCACAATGCCGAATGTTTTAGAGAGACTATTACAAGCGGAAGCAATGGATTGCATAATTTGACAAGCTGCATTTGTTTTGTTTAGCTGCTGCTGGTTTAGCCGTGCCAAAATGTTGGTTCATTTACTGTTCTACTCAACGTATTTTACCCCGCAAAATTCAGGGACGACTGAAAATTTTCAGTTCCACAGCAAACAACCTTGGGGAGTACAGAATTATCGAGATACTTGTCGATTTGAAAAAGTTTGATCTTATAAAAAATTTTAAATAAACTCGTTAAGGAAACTGCTTTAAGAAGGTTCTGCAAACGTCCCACCTAGATGACCAATAGAGCAGCAGTGCGAAAATCAGCATGATCGCAAGTGCGTGGTTACATGAAAGCCGCACGGCCGTGAGGCTGGATGTAGACAACTGTCATAGCCCAAAAAATTTATACGGGCTTTCAATTGGTAATTATCTGCATTGACTTCCTCTCAAAGGCAGTGCCCGTTCGAGCCGAGATATTACAAATCGGGAATCGGCAAGAGATCCATGCCTCTTTTGAGTAGGTCATGAGCATGTGGTTTTATTTATGTATATAATCGGAAGTCGCGGAGTGCAACAGCCATCGGGGAAGCGTACGGCAAGCACGGGGGAGGGGGAGCTTCGATTTTTTTCGTAAGAGGGATTTTTCCAAGTGTTTGGAGTATCTACAGTAAAAAGCGGACGCGGCGGTAGTGGTGGTGGTGGTGGTGGTGGTGAAGGGGAGATGCGTGTGAGACTAGTCACTTGACGTTGAGCCACGAGAGCTACTCATTCGTGATCCAAGCACAACAAATAAGGGGCGGAGGGGTGTGGGAACGGCGGCAAGACGGAGAAACCGCCTAAAATATTTTAGCGAGATCTATGGAATGATGAATGCCCTTAGGAAGATTTTTTTGTGTAGAAAAATGTTCGATATCTAATCAGTAACAGATATCAGTAAGAAAACCACCATTGATCCCTAAGCCTTTTCATACATGTACAAAGAGATAGAGAGGCCTATATTTAGAGCCGCTCGATATCTCCTTCTCCCCGAGGAAAAGACGTTTGAAAAAAAAAAGTCTTCAAAAGGTACGCATCCGATGCATGGATGATGTTCTTTTTGGCAGGAAATGCGGAAACAGAAAGTTATGCGGGGGAGAGTGAGAGACCCTCGTATGCTGTGTGTGTGTGTAAGCTGCGCACTCAACTCGGCGATGGGGCCCATGCACAATTGCCGCTGTTTGCCGGCAGAACGAGACACAAAATAGAAGCTCTTCGAATCGTAGTTATGGCGACATTTTTCATAAGATTAGAGAAAGAGAAAGATCAATTTTTATTTCGCAAAAATGCTACTGGGTATCATCATCAGATAAAAAGATAAAAAATGGTATTTACGTTACCCGGTTGTTTCCTATCTTTTGCAATGGTGAATATTCTAGTCTGGTAAAATACCTTTGGAATCGTGTACTATACCATGTAATACCCAAATACACACTGCAAACATCTTGTAAGTTGTAATAACAAGATCCTTAACGTCTTGATTAAGTTATCGCAATGTTATTCCCCCACAAAAATCTTATTAGCAGAAGAACTTTCCTAAACGGTATCCGCTTCCGCCCTGTTCAGATTTACTACACCTGTTTCCAGCGTGTGCACTTTCAAGGCCCCGTTTTTAATGTAACAAAATGTATGTGCGCCTCTCTCCCTGTCGCTAATTTAGACTGCGGTGCGCGCGCGGGGAGGCTCTTTCAAGCTGCCTGTTTAAGGGCTTTTTTTTGTTCGCTTGCTTTTTATTTTTTTTTTCCTGTAGTCTCTCTCTCTTCCCCGGGGGGCCCGCTGCAACAAATATGTGATGGGGCGATGGATTGATTGAGAGAGAGATTACTGAAACTTATATAAACCTCTCGTTTCCCCCAGGATTTTTCCTATTTTTGATCTATTTCGACTACATCATAAAAAGACACACAACACACTCCTCCCTCTTTTTCTTTCTTAATAATATTTATTCTAGAAACACAAAATGACCAAACCGCCGTCGGCTCTGCCTGCGCACTTGGCGCCTAAGCGAGTTATCACTGATACGTCCTCGGGCTACAACTCGGCTACTTTTGAGGGCAAGGAAGCCCAATTGGAAGCTGTAATGGACGAAATCGATAGACAAGGATTTGTTCCAGAGTCGCTAATTGAAAACGAAACAAAGGTATGATTCAAGAATTTTTTTTTACGCGTGTTTTTTTTGTGTGCATGTATGTGTGCTAACAAGTATTACCCAGTGGTTCTACAACAATCTCGGAATTGACGACTCTTATTTCGCTACAGAGACTGTTAATGGAATCGTATCACATATCCACTACCTCTACGCCGCCAAAGTAGCAGCCTATGCCCGTTCAGATAAGAAACTTACTATTCGACTCGACCGAGAGGCTGACGATCATGCGGTGTACATTGACACTTCTACCCCGGGTGTCTCCAACCTTGACGGCCCCGGCTATGAGGATCGAATCGATGAAAAGTACCTCACTCCATCTTCTCCAGAGCGTGCTTTCCGACTGGAAACTTTCCGATCAGGCGGCCAGCTCACCAAGGACCAGCCTACTGCCGAGCAGCTAAGGTGCTACTTTGTATACAAGTGCAATTTCTTCGACGAAAGCCCCAAGGAAGATGAAATCGACTTGGCAAAGATTTCCGATCGACTTTTCTACGAAAAAGCCACTGATAGAACAAAGGAAATCTTCCAATCGATCATGGCGCAGGTCGTCAAGCGAACGGGTCCAGTGATTGAAATGTACGAAGTGGACGGCACTCGAGAACGACGGCTTATTATTGGTTACCGAATGGGTTCTACTCCAGGCTACTTTTCGGCATTGAGCGATCTGTACCACTACTACGGCTTGACATCGACCCGAAAGTACGTTGAGCAGTTCTCGAACGGTGTAACCATCGCCTCCATCTACTTGACTCCAATCAATGCGTCCCAGACTGCAAAGACATTGGAAGAATTGAAGAAGCTCAAGCAGTACCCTCCAATCGAAAACTCTATTCACCAGATTTTGAAAGAGGCTTCCCTTTTGTACTGCCTGCCCCAGAACACTTTCCAGAAGAACTTTGCGCTTGGCGAGCTTTCTTTACAAGAGTCGACGTATGCTCACTCTGCTTTTATCTTTGTGTCACACTTTTTGAATCGTCTTGGATCAGAATACACCTCGCTATCGTCTATTCTCGATCCTGAGAACCCTGCACACTTGGAAGTTTTGGAGCGACTCAAGAGGCGACTTCGACAAGAGACATTTACTCGGGAGTACATTCAGCAGATTTTGTCCAACCAGATCCCAGTCATTCAGCAGCTTTACTTGCAGTTTGCAAACATTCACTATACCCAGAGCGATGGCGAGAGTGACGAGTTTTTGCCAACCCTTTCTTACCAGCGACTGCAGACTGCTAGTGTCATGACCAATGAAGAATTGCGTGCCTTGATCCGACGATCTGCTAGCAATGACCACGAGGTCTTGGTGCTTGAAGCGTTGCTTGTATTCAACAATCACGTTTTGAAAACAAACTTCTACACCCCTACCAAAGTAGCGCTATCGTTCCGACTCAAGCCCGATTTTTTGCCAAAGCAGGAATACCCACAGCCGTTGTACGGCATGTTCTTGGTAGTCGGCCAAGAATTCCGAGGATTCCATTTGCGATTCCGAGATATTGCTCGAGGTGGTATCCGAATTGTCAAGTCTCGAAACCGAGAAGCGTACTCTATTAATGCGCGTTCTCTGTTTGACGAGAATTACAATTTGGCCAATACACAGCAGCGAAAGAACAAGGACATTCCAGAAGGCGGTTCCAAGGGTGTCATTTTGTTGAATATGGAGCACCAGGATAAGCCTACTCATGCATTCCACAAGTACATTGATGCCGTGTTGGATCTTTTGTTGCCAGGCAGCACCCCAGGCATTAAGGACAAGATTGTTGATCTATACGGCAAGGAAGAAATTTTGTTTATGGGTCCAGATGAGAACACTGCTGGTCTTGTCAACTGGGCCACTGAGCACGCCAAGCGACGAGGCGCTCCATGGTGGAAGTCATTCTTCACCGGCAAGGCTCCTCAGCTCGGTGGTATCCCACACGACGAATACGGCATGACCTCATTGTCTGTTCGAGAATACGTCAAAGGTATCTACCGAAAGCTTGCCATTGACGAGACCAAAGTGGGCAAGATGCAGACTGGTGGCCCAGACGGTGATTTGGGATCCAATGAGATTTTGCTTGGCCACGAAAAGTATGTGTCTATTGTCGACGGCTCTGGTGTCATTTGCGATCCAGAGGGACTCAACCGTGATGAGCTGTTGCGATTGGCCAAGCAGCGAGTGATGATTTCGGAATTTGACATTTCCAAGCTTTCTTCGCAAGGCTACCGAGTGCTGGTAGACGACAAGGACATTAGATTGCCGTCTGGCGAAGTTGTCCAAAATGGTACCACATTCCGAAACTTGTATCACTTGCGGGGTGACTCTCATGTGCAAATGTTTGTTCCATGTGGTGGTCGACCAGAAGCTATTGACTTGAACAATGTCGGCCACTTGATTGACGAGCATGGCCACACCAAGGTCCCATACTTGGTTGAAGGTGCCAATTTGTTCATCACGCAGACCGCCAAGCTCAAGCTCGAAGCTGCCGGTGCCGTCATCTTCAAGGATGCGTCTGCCAACAAGGGTGGTGTCACTTCCTCGTCGCTCGAGGTGCTTGCGTCGTTGGCATTTGACGATGCAGGCTTTTACAAGCACATGTGTGTTCCGCACAATGGCGTGGTACCTGAGTTTTACAAGGCTTATGTCAAGGAAGTGCAGTCGATTGTCCAGAACAATGCGCGTTTGGAGTTTGAGGCCCTTTGGCGAGAACATGAGCTCACGGGCAAGCCAAGGTCGGTTCTTTCTGATGAATTGTCCAACGCTATCAATGACCTGACCGAGGACTTGCAGAAATCCGCTTTGTGGCAGGACGAAGAGTTCCGAAACCAGATCCTCGGTGAGGCACTGCCAAAGCAGCTTGTCAAGGAGATTGGTCTCGATGTCATTTTGCAGCGGGTGCCAGACTCGTACTTGCAGGCAATTTTCGGCTCGTACCTTGCGGGCCGATTTGTATATGAAAAAGGTGCTTCGCCTGGCCAGTTTGCCTTCTTTGAATTTATGGTCGAGAAGCGAAAGGGCGTCAAGCACTAATTATTTCCTATTGTTATTTATATCTATCACTGTATAGTGTCCAAAAAAATCAGTTTTTTTTTCCCCTTTTTTGTCTAGATTTTTTATGCCCTGTGAAAATTTTCACATGGTAGACCATTGGATTACCACTTCAAATGGCCACTCTCGTCCACCCTTGACTATGGAGTCATCCATATGAGCATTATTAGTACATTTTCACTTCAAAAAGCTTTATTTTCGGGATTTTTTCATGAAATGAGCCGCACGCCGCGCGGCGCGCGCGAGAGTATAGTGGTAACGATTTGTTGAAATTTCAGAAATCGGCAATAGTTTAGTGGCTAGAATTTCCGCCTGTCAATGTTTAGAGTGATCTGAACAGCACGCGGGGGACCGGGGTTCAATTCCCCGTTGCCGAGCATCTCTTTTTTGCTTCATGAAATCTTTCATTTCTTTATGAGATAATTGTCTTTATTTTTGGGAATAAATAGATATGCAAAAAGAACTAGTTATGATTTAAATCTCCACACGGGCCATTGAGACCCGATCATTTGCTCTTCTCGGTTTTCTTCGCTTGACTGGTATCGCCGTGTGAATCCAATGGCGGGAAGTAGTTTTTCTTCGGTGGCGACAAGTCTGGCGTTGGCAGCCGCGTTATTCTTGGTGTTGGCGGCGGCGGATCGTGGTACTTTGGTACCGACCTCGCAGGCATTTTTCGGTGGAATTTGGCAGTGAAATGAGAAGATGAAAAATTTATGAAAATGGGCGAGACATGGCATCGGTTATATATGCACAGAAGGTGTACCCCTGTTTGGAGTAAATTTGAACCCTTGGGGGGATCCAGTTTCTTGCTTCCTTGACTCATTGACTCTTCATTTTCCAAATCGCCGCACCCACGCTGGAGGTGCAGCGGCTCGGGTGATTTTATCGACCGACCGATAGGAATCTATCTTAAACACTTGCCAACCTCGCATTCTTGTTTTGTATATATTGTACTAGATTTTATATTGAAAAAAAAGCACTCAGAAAATGAGGAATCCTCACAGGGCCTCCCATCTATCCCTGGAAACCCTCTTAGACCGTGTCAAGGATAGAAGAAATGTGTACCCATATCCAACCGATCTGTCGGGTTTGCATCAGACACCAAATGTAAAAAAAAAATATATTTACAATCGACCTAAAATTCGGTAAAGAGTCACCGCCGCTAGTAGCGCCGTTCCATCTTTTTCTAGTTCAAATGGATTCCACGCGCGCGGCTTGGCAGGTCACACGCACACAGGCCCCCTGAGCCTGCTGTTTACTCTCACTCAGCCGTGCGCAAGTTGCCGGCATTGCACAAACTACCCTTGAACTGGACACAAAAAATCACATACAACTAGAAATAAATATATACATGGAAAGTGAGGTTACACTAGTTTCTCAGTAGCTCGTCTTCTTCGTGGTCGTCGTCGTCGATGACGTCAGCTTGGCTCTGCGACGCTGAGCCGCCAGCGCTGTACAGCGTCGTTGCTTTCTTGCCAGCGGTTATCCGCTGAAACTCGTGCGACTCCTTGACGCTGTCATCGTCATTGTGGTCCAAGAACCGGCGGTCGCTCTCATCAGTGTCGATATCAGAGTCGCTGGCATCTTCGGGCAAAAGGTCAAAGTCGTACGCGGCAACATTTTGGCGCTTGTACCGTGCGCCTCCGCTGCCGCTGCTGCCCGCACGCATCTTGCGCCGCGAAACACAAATATAGAGTGTGATGCATCCGACGAACCCAATTATCAGCAGTAGCGACCCATAGATCCACGCGAGCGTGTGGTTGGAAAGACCAAAAGTCGGACCATAGAACCAGTGGTCCTCCCCATTGCCGTTTTCATCTTCAGTCTCGCCTTTGTCTCCTTGGCCCTCATCCTTGTCACCACCACTTTCTTGCTTGTCATCCTCATGGTCATCACCTCCTTCAGACGGTTTGCTCGGCTCCTGAGTGGGCTCTGATGTTGGTGCTGCGGAGGTCGTCGTCGTAGTCGTGTGCTTGTGACCCGGCGCAAGTGCTGGCTCAGTGGCAGGATAGTCTGGCGCAGTCGACGGCCGGTGATCTGGATCTGGATCGTCGTGCTCAGGGTTGGGAAACAGCATCGCCTTGTCAGCGTCCTTCGCCTCGCCCCACAGCTTGAGCCGCCAGTCCTTCAATGTGCCCTGGTCGTCGGGGTGCTCAGGCTGGCACACTTTCAATGTCCAATTGCCTGCCCCTGGCTCGCCCCAGTGCACTACAGACATGACTGTCCACCCGTTGAGCCCGTCTGGAGAGTCGTCCCGGAACCGCGGTTCCATCAAATTAGACACCACGCCCTGTGGTGACTCGAGAGTGACCCTGATCGCGCCACGCCGGGTGTGGTCGACATTTAAATGGACATTAATGTGTTCCAGTCGCGCCACATTCGCCGCGTCAAGCTCATCTTGAGTGACCGTCACCGTCGACACAGCACATTTGTCATCGCCATTTGCAATAGGCGCATTGACGACTTGCCGATCGTGGAAATGCCATGCTTGAGGATTGACCGGTTCCCATTCGAGCGCCCGGCTTACAATGCGGTACGCGTCGAGCTTACCATAGCCGTACTTGTGGTTGTACTGCTTGCCAATAAATGTCTTTTGCCACCCGCCGTCATCTTCGTTCACAACAACAGCCGTGTCCATTGCAAGATACTGCATGTCTCGCCATGTCAACTCTGGTCGCGCTTCCAACACCAGCTGGAATATGCCCGCCGCGATTGGCGCGGCGGCCGACGTGCCGCCATGGCCATCAGTGCATCCGTCGTGGAAATCGGTGGTGTGAATGTGGTCGCCAGATCCGGATGAGTAAGTGACAACCATGTTAGCCGAACACTGCTCAGAGTAACCCGGGTGCAGCCCTTTGCGGTCGATCGCCGCGACAGTGATCGAGTAGATGGAGTTTGTATAGCCGTCAAAATTGCAATTATCACCCAAAAGACCGCCGTTACCTGATGCAAATACAAAGATTGAACCTTTCTTGTCACGGCCGTTTTGAACGCCGTTGAGAATAGCGCGTCGCACTGCGAGCCCTGGCTCCGCAATCGCCACGCCGTCGTCGGGCGGACCCCACGAGCACGAGTAAATGTCATTCTTGTCCATTGCGTAGTTTAACGCAAGCGATTCGTCGGCTTCAGAGATTCGCCCACTCAAGATTCGAATCCCCGCAACTTGCCCTTCATACGCAACGCCTACACCGCACTTGTCGTTTTTCACAGCAGCAATTTCGCCTGCACAACGCGTGCCATGCCTATCATCCGATAGCTCTGGCCGTGGATTCGGTCGGTGGTCGTTAAAGTCGTAAGAGCCTTCTGCAAAGTAATTATCGGCCAAGTCGGGATTCTCATAGTCAAGCCCATCGTCCACCACTGCCACCGCCGCAGTCTTTGATTTACCAGTGTATCCCATCTTCCAAACGCCAGTAATGTTGAGATCGTTGCCGGGCTGCACCGGGTTGATCAAATGCCACTGTTTTGAAAATTCGGGGTCTTTTATATCAAACTCTTTGATAGCTTCCTGCACCGGGATCATGCCCGAATCTACAGGCGGCGGCATCCGTTTATGCAAAATCTTCGTCTCCAACACTTGCAGCGCCTTCAACCCATCGTCTATCATTGCTCTTTTATACACTAGCTTTTCGCTTCTTCGGTCTAGCGCTCGCTTGCCGAGTTTACGGCGGTCGCTCATGACCTGTTCTGCGGGCCGATCTTTGATCCCTTCCACCAGCTGTGCCGCGTCGCTTGTTTTATGCACCGAAAATAAATAATGGTTGTTGAGAGACCCCATCTTCTGCTCGTATTCCCAGTCGTTGCCCCGAGACCGCGAAAACGCCTCGGGGCTCACTCCGTCTTCAAGCTCGATTGCGTAGTACACTCGATTGTCGTAGTCTCTGGGCCGAACCGGCCGGTGGTGCTCATCAGTATATATACTCTTAGCAGATGCTAGTGCGAGCAGCGATAGTATCGTAGATACGGATAACAGCCCCTTCATCTCTTGGCACTATCTGCTTGTGTGGCCGTACAAAGTCGATATTGGTCTTGCGGATCTTCGTGCGCTGGTCAAAAGGAGAGTGCTGCGGAGGGGAAAGTGTTATATACCGTTAAGATAAAAATCCAAAGTCTAAATCCCGCTCTTTGTGTTGATGCTGTGCAGGTTAAAGCTTTTTTCTGTTTACCAACCCTCAGTAGAATCCAACAAGTGTTTAGAGATTCGGCAGGGGAATTTGCTATTAGCCTTGTCGTGAGTGTGTGTGTAATGTGGCTTAATAGGGGCCGTGCATGTAATAATACCCCCCAGTGGTACGCTGACGCTTTGACTTTTGCTAACCACATTTCGAGGCTCCTTCTTTGACTTGTGTTAGATTGACGGAATGATACTAACATGCTATCGATATTTTTTTTAAGCATCGAGATATCAATACTTTTGGTGCCGTCGATTTATTGGTTTTGATCGACTCTCGATTTCTCTAATAATGCAACTACGCAATGCTTACTGCGTGTGAGATATACTCCACATCCCATAGAACTCTAGAATACCCTTCAATTCTTCAGCAATATCAATGCATTCATACTACTACAACAAATTCAACCGATATTCATGTTCATGAGCCGCATTCACAGGAGGGTAATCCGTCATCGACATATTCCCGCGCGCCCACACACACACACATATATATTCTCTCATCACTGCTGAAAAAGATTAGACATACGAATATACATAGAAAATGTCGCGGACGTCGATGCCTGAGCTGAAAAATGTACGTACATTTATGGAATCTTAAGCTAATGAGGAACAGTATATGGACAAGAAGCTACTAGTCCAGCTGAACGGGTCGCGCAAAGTGATTGGCGTGCTGCGCGGGTACGACGCCTTTCTGAACTTGGTGCTAGAAGAAGCTGTTGAAGAAAGGGCAAACCAGGATAAACTGAGTATAGGCACGACAGTATGTGAACAATTTGAAAATTTTCACTTTCAGAGAGCTAACAATCTAGGTAATACGAGGGAACTCGGTAGTGCTAGTCGAAGCGCTCGAGAAAGTTGCATAACTGAGACGATGTACTTTACCAAGTCATGACAGGTGTAATAATATTTATTTAATGATAAAGACCTTTGATGTGAATCTATTGGTGACCCGTTGAATCGATTGGTCGCAGTTATGATTGTGGTACCTGTACCCCAATGGGAAGCTCATACACGACCATACACGAACGGCGCAAACAGAATTAAAAGAAGAATAATAAAATCGTATTGTAACTAGAGATCATGGAGTTAAAAGTCGTTAAGAATAAAATCGTGAATGAAAAAAAAAGAGAATTGAGGTAAGAAATGCAGAGTTTTAGGTCATGAAAGGCTCTTCTTCATTTAAAAAACCATAAAATACAAGAACATCAGCACTCATAAAAAAGCGTTAAAAAAATAAAAAAAAAAGAACAAAAAATAAAGTCGTAAACAAAATGGAATTTTTTTTCCCAGTCATCAGAACCAAAAAGAACCAACAGGGAGCTCAATTAAGAGTTGCTGGCATTGGCTGAAGGACTAAAGTTGGAAAGGTCGGCAAGAACCATACCGGCTACAGCAGCGGACAAAAGAGTGGAGATTGCGCCAGTGATCAAAGACGAGAACGCAAGTTCAGAAATGACACCTCGTCGCGATGGAGCAAGCTGGCCCAAGACACCAATCTGGGTAGCGACCGAGCCCAAGTTGGCGAAACCGCACAGAGCATAAGTGGCCAACATTTGAGATCGAATAGACAGGGCCTCGTATGGCTTGGATCGAAGCATCGAGTAGCCGACAAACTCGTTCTGGATAATCTTGACACCAATGAGCTTGGCGACAGGATACAGCTCGTCTCGTGGTACACCCAACAAAAAGGCCAACGGGTAGCAAATGTAACCCATAATCTGCTCCAACGACAGCTGTGGCACGCCCCAAAAGCCTGCAAACCAACCGAGAAGACCATTGATAAGAGCAACCAATGCAATGATACACAGCAAATTGGTCATAATGCAGCCGGCGATAATGAGACCGAGCCAAGCACCGTTGGAAAAGGCGTGGAGAACATTGTCAGCTTCCTGAACATCATCATCTGGTACAATGACCTGACCCGAAGTCAACGTCTCTTCAGTCTCTGGGTATCGGAGCTTGGAAGTAGCCAAAGAAGCTGGAATGGACATGACACAGGAAGAGATCAACGCCTGAGGGTTGACACCCATACCAATGTAGGCCACCAACACGGAGCCAGCAATGGTAGCAAAACCCGAAGTCATGACCTGGTGAATCTCGGCTTTGGTCAAATGTGGAATAAATGGCTTGATCAAAATTGCAGATTCACCTTGGCCAATGAATGGCGATGCAGCGGCAACGACGGCCTCGGCACCGGAAACCTTCATGGTCCAGTAGAAGAAGTATGCAAACTTGACAATGAACCACTGGAGAATACCCCAGTAGTACCACAAGTGGACGAATGCAATGAAGAAGATAACGGCAGGTAACACTGAAAAGAAGAAGTAAGTGTTGGCGGCAACCTGATCAGTTGTCAAAAACGCCACACCGTCCTTTGCGTAGCCCAAAAGGTCGGTAGCCAAATCGGAAATGAACTTGAAAATGTCGTAACCGGCACCAGTTCGGAGCACAAACAGAGCGACAATATACTGGATAAGCATACCGGTGATGACAGTGTGCCAAACAATCCGCGATCGATTGTGAGAAGTAAGGTACAAACCAGCCAAAGCGACCAAGCATCCAAAGAAAGAGATTGCTCGATCTCCTCGAGCAGAACCAGGGTACTCTTTGGTAACAAATGTACCAACGAGAACAACCGCAATGGTGCCCAAAGCAGCAAGCGGCAACCGCAGCTTTTCCGGAATCAAAGCGACAGCCTTCATGACTGTTCGCTGCCAGACCCAGTCACCAGCGACCAAAATATATCGAGTTGGAAGATAGAAGGTGACCAATCGAATCGTGATACCCAGCCACAACAAGGTAGGAATCAACCACTTGTGTCGAGTCTTCTTCTGGATCAAAATGGACAACCACCAAGCAGTGAAGAACATGCCCCAGAAAATATGGAACACCCATCGCCATCGTCGGATAATATAGCCAATCGAGAACTTCTTCTCGACTCTGCCAACTCCCTCGGAGCCAGCAGCATCTTTCTCGACATCGATATCGATATTACTGTGCTTATGGTCTATCGAGTGCCGTGGGGTGATTCTAGCACCGGCATTAGAGTCGCCGTGAACCTCTGGCAGCTTGTGGGCACTGGCAGCATGGTGAGTATGGTCATGCAGGTGCTGATGAGCTGGGTCTAGAGCAGGGTCGTAGTCGTGTTCAGCTTGCAGCTGGTGCTGTTCCGCGGTAGGACCAACGGTGGCTGGCTGAGAGTTGATCTCAGCCTCAGTGCCAGGCGTGGCAACTGGAGTTTTGAATTCCTCCGACATTTTTTTTATGGGAAAGGTCTAATAGTGTTGAAAATTAGCCAGACACAGGAAACCAGACTTTCAGAATAGAAAGATGGTTGTCAAATTAACCAAGAAGGGCCGTATTTACTCTCTGGGAGTTGCGTTACCTAGTTACAACCTGCAGATGTATGTAGGCCGGATGGTGAAAATTGAATATTCCTTGAAAGATAAACCTTTCAAAATGAATATCAAAATGTCGTTATGAAAAGTCTGTTGAACTAGACGGACGAACAATCGTGAGCGTAAGGAAACTCAAAAAAAATGTGGAAATCACTCCGGGTTTATATAACGGTCTTTGAATTTTTTTTTTTCTGTGCACAGAAAACAGAGTTTTTTTGGAGGGGCACCGAGGGAGCGCCTGTGCATGTGAGACAATGTCTTTTGTTTTCTTCTTTTTTTTTCTCGTTTTTTGTTTTCTCTGCTGAACGAACCAGTTTGCCGCCGCGGGAGATTGGAATTTGCGTGTGAGTTGATAATTCTTCTTTTGAATGATGGAGTAAATTTGAATTGAAGGATCAAGTCTGCTCTGTGCAAATATTGTTATTGTTGTTGGTTGAATAGTGACGTTTGAATGGCAGTACAGTGTGCGTTAGTACCTTGAATATTAGTACCTCACCACACTTAAAATGATATCTCTCAAATAACCTTCAATCTCACTTTGATATCTCTCACCGGTTTCCTCTTTGGCTGAGCGGTGAGCGAGAAAAGTGCCGCATGCGATCGCCAGAGTTAGTTGCCTGTTTCGGCCTGGCGATTCGGTATCGTGTGTGTGTGAGATAGCCTTGGCACGAATAAAAATGGCTGATAAGCTGTATGTGCAAAACCTTTCAAAAGTGCCACGGAATATCATCTGATGTGTACAAACTGATAACAGCAAATTAGTGCCAAATCTTATCTTGTATGACTGGCTTGAAAGCTGGTGTAGTTCGTCGGCATCAAGCTTAAAGTCCATCACAGATGTCCAAGAAGTTGAGACATTTCAGGCGGGTCGTGAAAAAAAAAATCGTCCTGTGCCCTAAATATTCCGCCCCTAGAGGGTCTGAAATCCAGGGCACTTCACAGCGACAGCGGTCGGTTATTTGATGATTGCGGGTCTGTAAGGTCATATTTCAGCGCTAGATCTCGTGGACCTCTCCGAACACATCATGCCGTCACCCTCGAAATACACAATCTACGGTACCAACATGGTTAATCTCCGACGGCACTCATCGGGCATCTGGTTTGGCACCTGCAGGCATCGTATCTTCAGATAGTGGCGTTACTGTATATTTTTTGTGGTGGCTGCTTTGTACACTTTAGCACTGGACAAGAACATAAGCAACTGCATATGCCTGTGAAATGTGGAGAAAGCTGCATGGGCCGAAAGGGAGGGGTTGACTTCGGGGAAGGGAAGACTCGGTCTCAGAGTCTTGGAAGCTGATGTCGGAGCAACAAAATGCCAATTCATCCAAGGATGATCAAAATTCAGACTCAAGCTGAGTGAGATCATCTTTATTTTCTCCACATTTGTGGGCAATCGTTTTCACCACGGCGAATGCACCGAACGATGGGCCATCTGCAGGTTCTGTCTGTATGTGGGGGTCGGCGTTCTCGAGATTCTGAGATGAATTGTGGTCTGAAGACCCCAGATTTGAACAGAAACGACTTTGAAAGTTCGACAAAGAAATATCACTTCTTCCCCTCATTCACCATCCATCCAGAAAAGTTTCACCCTGGATTTTCAGCATCTCTTTTTGTGTCTGTGTCTGTACCGCCGTCAAAGCCCCAAGATGCCCGAGAGCGCATTGCATAAACGAAGTTGCGTACCAGTACCTTCAACCCGCCCCGTCCCTTGCAAACTGTGTTAGATCGTACGCGTCTACTTTAAAATGGAAAGGGCCTCATCTCGGATCTCGCCGAGCAAACTTTACATTATACAGATGCAATTCAAAAAGAACTCCACAGATATTCATCTCAATGAATAAACGCTGCCCATCACATAAATTAGGCGATGGAATTAACGTTGCCATGAAACTCCCAATTCACCCAACTGGTGAGCGTGCGGCACTCGGCTAAAAACGTTTTGAATCTCGCAAACCGTCGGTCCCAAAAATTCATCTTCCCGCATATTAGACATGCAGCAGATATAAACTACGCCTGTAAATACGACTTATTTCATCCTCGCCGACGGGAAGACCACCGGCAAGTGCGGTATGATAATTGCATTTTTCAATGAAATCCGGGGCAAGAGTTGAAAGTGCGGAGAAGAAAGGGTTGATTGAATCAGATGCGGAATATGATCGTTTTCAACGGATCTAATCCAGATTCTTTACAGTGGATTGAGTCGCCATATGGAATTCGCGGTAGAGGACAGGCCCGAACATTTGCGGAAAAAAAAATTATCCGTGCATACTATTAGACACACGAAGATAAGAATCTAAGCGAGTGCCACCAGATAAAATTTCTTAATTTGTATATCTGATAGCGGAAGTGTTAACTACTGTAACCAATAGATCACAGAGCGCGGCAGAAAGCGGCTCAATGTCTGTGTGCATCTGCTGGTCTCGAAATTTTTATCCACAGCTGTAATATAACTGGCCACGTGTGTTTTTGGGTAAAGCAGAATGGGTATCAGATATAGAAGGCTCGCTATGAACAATCTTTTCAGTTTCCTGTCTGTCAGTGAGAAAAGGTGTCCCGGGATCCTCAATTTAGATATGATACAGTACGAGATCGAAGAAACACTCTACCGGTGATCTGACTCGATATGACTGTGAAAAATTTTCGAGGGAAATCTGAACGGAAGTGTGAATAATCGAACGAGTCTACCCGATCCACACTCGGCAGCCGATAGAGAGCTACTACATAATGGACCAAGGGTCAAGTAGCGACTGAACCTATTGCCGAACGCAGTGGAACAATTCTAAACATTTTTTAATGGTTAAAATTGCGACGATGTGTATCAATGGACCAAATTGGTATCCCGCCGCACGTCAAGTGGCGGCATCTTTTCCTATATGATTTTAATATTCTAGAGCCAATGTACGAGATTACATGCCCCTAAATCTATCAATTTCTTGAAAAATTCATATCAAGTCGTTAAATCGTTAATTTCGTATAATATACAACTCATCTACACATATGCAACCACGCCCGGCTTCACTTTCATTTCAACTGCTTAGCTCTTTCCATCTCTTCAGTTATCCGCCTCTCAGCCTCCGCTCTGATCTTAATATCCTCCTCGAGCTTCCTGGTCCATTGGTCTCCCGCAAATGCCACGATCAATGTTGACACGCCGATATACAACCGTACCCTCTTAGGCAGTGCCTTGTACCGTTCAAATAAACCCTGTTTGCCCGTGGCAGCCATTTGTCATGCCTCCCCTTTCGTAGATTAAAAGTATGGTTTATATCTGTCGCTAGCGGTGACTCAGCAACACTCACTCTTTCACAGCTTGTCGATGGTGAGTTTTTGGCGTTTAAAAAATTCCACCCACCGCTTTTTAATGAACAACGCTCCCGGCGCACACAGCATTACCTGCGCTCAGTGACTAAAACAGAATGAAGGTATGTAAAGGCGAATGCTAAACGCAAAAGGGCATCAACTAACTGATTTTGTTTGCAGCAACGCTTCTCATACTTGGATCTGCAGATCATTCTCAATGAATTGCAACCGCTAGAAAAGTACCGGCTTCAGAATATCTACGACTTGGCGACATCGTCACGGCAGTTTCTGTTAAAGTTCGCCATCCCGGACTCCAAAAAGCTAGTCATTGTTGATCCCGGGTTCAGAATCCATCTCACTGATTATGAGCGACCGACCGCACAGTCGCCATCAGGGTTCGTTGCGAAATTGAGAAAGCATCTCAAGGCAAGGCGACTCAATGCTCTGCGGCTGGCGCCGCAGAACCGAGTGTTAGTCCTATCGTTCTCCGATGACCATTCGTACCATCTAGTGTTTGAGTTCTTCTCAGGCGGCAACATGATACTTTTAGATAAGGAATGTAAAATACTGGCTCTGCAGAGAGTGGTGTCTGCTACAGAGACACAGTCGAGGTGTGCTGTCGGGGAAACATATCCATTAGACAAGTACCTGACAGCAGAGCATAATGCAGAGGAGATCACGGAAACGAACGTTCGCAAATGGTTGTCAGATGAAGATAAAGTTGAGCAGCAAGAAGGCGACGAAACGGCATCTGCGAATCCTTTGCAACGAAATACGGATAGACGAATTGCAAAGACAGCTGGTAAAAAGCCCAACTTGAAGAAACGCCTCTACTTCAAAGTACCTGGAATTGCCACTGGGTTGATAGAAGAAGCATTGCGAGAGCAAAATGTCGATCCGAATATGAAGCTCGACAACGTTCTGGAGCAGCTCGATGATTGTATACAGCCAATCATCAATGCATTGAAAGCGGCACACCTCAAATCACAAGCATTGACTTCGTCCTCGCCGGTTCCTGGATTTATTCTTGCAAAGTCTAACCCTAGGTTCGACCCATCAAAGGCAAAGTCAGACAGTGACGAGCTTGATGTCAGTGGCATTGACCCCCACAACATTCGATACCTTTACGAAGAGTTTCAGCCATACCGTCCTGAGATACCCAAAACTGCTGGTGATTGGAAAATATTCGAGCTATCAAGCTATAATAAGGCAATTGACGTCTACTTTTCGACACTAGACGCTACTAAGCTTTCGATGCGTGTTGCAAACCGTGAGTTGGTGGCTGAGAAGCGACTCAATGCCGCGAAGCAGGAGAAGGAGAACCGTGTCAAGGGGTTAAATGATGTACAGGAGCGAAGCAATAAGTTAGGAAATATCTTGCTTGCCAATGCTGAGCTTGTAGAAGAAGCATGCGAGGCAGTACGAAGACTTGTGGCGCAGGGCATGGATTGGACCGATATCGCACAATTGATTCAGATTGAAAAAGACCGAGATAATCCAGTGGCTGAGATTGTTGCTATCCCATTAAATCTCGAAAATAATAAAATCTCCGTTCTTTTGCCAGAGCTGAGAGAGGACGACGATGATGATAGCGATTCGGAGAGCGACTCGGACTCGGATTCGTCAGATTCAGACTCTGAGGATGACAAGGACACGCCTGCAGTTAAACGAGTGAAGATCGAGGTTGACCTGGCGCTGACAGCATATGCCAACGCCGGCACATACTTCGAGGTCAAGAAGAGTGCTGCAGCAAAGCAAGAACGAACGATTCAAACGGCAGACAAGGCATTCAAAAACGCGGAGAAGAAGATCCAAAGGGACTTGAAACAGGCTATTGATAAAGAACAAAAACAGCAGAAAATGTATGCTGTGCGGGAGCCGCTATGGTTCGAGAAGTTTTTCTGGTTCATGTCCTCGGACGGCTACCTCGTTCTCGCTGGTAGAGATACGATGCAGAATGAGCTGTTGTTCCGACGTCACTTCAAGCAATACGACGTGATAGTGGGGTGCGAAGCCGATGGTGCTTCGATTGCGATTATCAAGAACCACATCCAGGTGCCGGAGGTACCGCCTTCCACCCTGCTACAGGCCGGCACATTTGTAGCATCCACGTCGACTAAAGCGTGGGAATCTAAAATGTCTCCTGCAACTTGGTGGGCCCGTTTTGATCAAGTGCCCAAACTTTCGCAGCAGGGAGAGATCATAACTACGGACAGACTAGTGGTTAAGGGAGAGGGCAAACATCATCAGCCCCCGGGTCAACAGGATATGGGCTTCGGGTTCATGTGGTTGATTGAAGACGAGTCGAGGAAGCACTACCCGAGACCTGCAATTCCAAGTTCCAGAGCCTCTCCGGAGCCTGAAGCTGCGGTTCATGCCGACTCTGACTCAGACGAGGAGTTTCCAGATACCCAAATCTCTGACGACGAACAAGAGCCAGAAGAGGAACAGAAACAAGAGCCGCAAGTTGCCGACGTTGAAGTCGAGGTTGCGGCTGAAGCCAAGGTTGAAGAATCACCAAAGCCGGAGGAACCAATTGCTAGCGAAACTTTGGAGACAAGAGAAACGACCAACAAGACTATTATTGGCGTGAAACGCATGAGCGCCAAGGAGCGTCGGCAACTACGCAAAGAACGTGCGGTAGACGCTGGTGAGTCTAATGACGCCTCTGAAAATGACAACGAGCCAGTCAACGAAATTGAACGAGAACTTGCTGGTCTGAGGATGAAGAAAAAGGGACGAAATTTCGATTCCGACGTAGACTCTGTAGAATCCACTCAGAAACAAGCGAAAGTGCGGGGCAAGAAGGGCAAGCTGAAGAAAGCTGCCAAGTACGCCGACCAAGACGACGAAGATCGACAGCGGGCCATGGAGGTTCTAGGTGCTACGAAAGGTGCCGAGCGTTTACGAGCTGCCGAGGAGGCTAAGCGACAGAAGGAAGAGCAAGAGAAGCAGCGCAAGCTGAGGATTCAAAAGCAGAAGGACCGGGAGTTACAAAAGCTGGTCGACGCCGAAGCCAGTAATGATGTCGAAGAAGCACCTGGCTACGCATTTGAGAATGTGGTGCCACGGCTAGTGGCTGGCGACACCCCACGGGGTGCTATCCCAGTGTTTGGCCCCTGGGGCGCCATGCAACGAGTGAAGCTACGAGTGAAGATCCAACCGGGCCAAGTGAAAAAGGGCAAAGCGACCAAGGAGATCATCCGCGGTCTCTCAATGGCCAAGACTGATCCCGCGTGCCGCGATGTGGACGTGCCATGGCCCGTTGAAGTCGAGCAAGTACAAGCAATCAAGGACACTGATCTTCTGCTACCGATTACTGTTTCCAAAGTGCAATTCACATTACCGGGCTCGTCCAAGTCGAAGCAGACCGGCGGCGGCAGTGGTGGCACCAAGTCCAAAGGCAAGCAAGGTAAACGTAAATAGCATTATGATATTTTTTGTCTTATTATTATCAAGTTAACTTACAACTGTCGCAACCTATCCACAATTTTGCCACGCGCAAAGCTCATGAGTCCACTCAACGATTGTTCACTCAAGTCCATATTCTGTAGCGAGGGCATGTCGTTGGCCGGTGTTTTGGACACCCTCGATGCGATAATCACTGGGTCAATCTCCAGAATAACGCCGCCGTCGACCGCCTCGTCGACAGCCAGCGCCACGAGGTCGAAGTTCTCCAGCAGCGTCCGCTTGTCTACCGAATGCTTGAGCAAGATCTCCAACGCATCTTTGAGTCCCATCACCACTTGGTACACCATGCACTCGTTTTCGTCAAGGTCCCCGACCACATAGATCGCAATGTCGACTAGCTGCTTGTACACCACGACGTTCGAGTCGTAGATGATCACGTCGGCGTTCTGCTTATTTGTTTTGCTGAATAGACCCTTTTCGAACGTCTTTTGGTCCTTCACCGACGCGGCGGCGAGCTCGTTGACGTATTCGCCCCCGCTCGGGTGCGGATTCTTGTGTGGCGGCTGGTAGTACTTGGCAAACAGCCTATTGCCCTCATTGTCGAGTATAAGCACCGCCTTGATGGCATACAGACTCAGATCAGCCATTGCTTGGTGTTATGCGTGTGTGTGTATGTATTGCAGATGTCGTCGTGGCTTTTTAAAACACACTCTCAAGCGGTGCCAAACAGGTCCCAAATTTCACGCGCGCACTGAACGAACGTCCTCCATCCACCTACAAAAAAACAGAACGACGACGACCACATCGAGGAATGAGCAGCAGCGACTTTTTTTTCGCACTTGCTCGTATCTCATGCGCACAGATATTCCGGTCAGCGGGCATCGACCGCTGCTCGCCGTCGACGCTCGACACAGTGACCGACCTGCTACTGCGCCATCTCGACCTGCTTGCGACGCGGGCGTCCAAACTCGCCAAACTGTCGGGCCGCTCAGAGGTCACTGTATCTGATCTAGCGCTGGCAATGGAACAAGTGGGGCTCATTAAGCCGTTTGCACTGCTGGACGAGTTTGATATCGACCCCAATGGCGTGATTGGCATGGAGCGGTTCATCGAGTGGAGCAAAGGTCCAGTGCCTGCTGAAGCGCGGCGCATTTCGAGGATATCACAAGCACAATCGGGTGCGACAGGTGCAAATAGCAGCGCTGCAGCGGCAGTGGCAGCACAGGCAGCAGTGGTGGCAGCGGCGGCACAGAAGATGGATGTCGACGACCCTAGTGCGGCGAGTGCGGCGGCGCTGACGAGTAGCAGCAATGACAATTCTACGACACTGACAGCCGCAACAAGTACTTCGGCTACGACTAAGAATACTAATGATGATGATTTATTGAATGCCGAATGGCTTACGACGTTAATGAAAAAGCAAGTGAAGGTGGGTCACGAGACGAAATTCAAGGGGACCGTGCTCGGCGACGACAATGTGCATAATGATACCGCCCCGGTCGGTCCAACGCCCGCTGCGTTTGCAGATTGGTAGTGTATAATGTATTTAAATAATTTATCCAATGACCTTGAAAGAGAGAAAGAGAGAACATAAAAAATACAAGGGGAGAAAAAAAGAGTAATATCGTTATAAATCGTCAAAACAAAAAAAGAGAAAAAAAAACTAAGGGAAAGAATAAGAACATTATACATTACAATTCTGCGCGTTTTTTTAATTTCACGCAGGATCATTGAATTCGCGGCGAGTGAGGCGACGCAGTGCTGGGGCTGTTTTCGTGCACCCGATTGATACTAGTATACATTTCCTGGTCCTGGGCTACTCGCTGCGCAAATTCAGTGTCCACTCTGATCGGGCCCGGTCTCGAACCGGCGGTCGACATTGTCTCCACATCGGTCATAGTGCTCGTCCTCACTGCCGCAGAGTGGTTGCGGTTCCCACCACCGCCCATTGATGGCGACGGTGTGGTAGCCGCACTTATTGCGGCAGCGCCATTGGCAGGCGACTCGGTATTCGATCCAGGTGCGCTGTCCGTGTCATCCACCGACAGCTGCGACACTGCATTCAGTGCTGCTTGTGCAGCGTCGTCCTTTTTAAATTGCTCATATCGCGACAGGATTTCCTTCGTGGTGACTTCGCTAGTAGCTTGAGCAAGATTGGTGTGCTGCAAAATGACCGTAATCTCGAGCGGCACCTCTGCAAAACTGGCCTGCTCCTCAATGAGCACATTGACCGACTCAATGGACAAGAAGTAAGCGTCTCCAGAGTCTGCAGCACCGTTCTGGCCGTTGTCCTTGATATACAGAATGTTTGGCGTGATGACTGTAGCCAAATTGTGCGAGTCCATCTTAGAACCTGTCTCTTCATCAATGTGGGAGAACGATGCAGTCCAATTGAGGAAATAGAACAGCACCTCGAGAGTGTCACGGTGTGTTTTAGGCAACAAACAGCACGTCAAGTGCAGCAGCTTCTTGCGCTGATTTTCATCCGGTAATCCTAATTGTGTTAGTTATAGCTTCTTTAAGAGAAAAGAAACACATACGTTGTGCTGCGATCCACAGCTTGAGCAGTTTGGAGGTCATCAAGGGCTCGGGGAGCTCTCTCAAGAATTTTTTGAGCAGCGCTGCTAATTGCACGGGCGACTCCTCAGTGAGAAGGCCACAGCTATCGGGCTGCTTGTCGATCTTCTCGGTAAACTCCTTCAATCGACGAATATTACCGTTCTTTCGGAATACACCCTCAACAGACATGTCCTTCTGGCGCATGGACGTTATACAGTCGTCTACAAATGCAGGAATGCGCAATGGGCCCGGACCGACACCGAGCGTGGAGTCCACGCCGTACTTGTCAACGAGCACATCGAGGGAAACGCCAAATACACCCGTTTTCTTCTTATTTTTGTCCTTCCGGTCACCGCCAAACGCCTTACCAAATTTGCCCCACAATGACGAAGAATTCTTCTTCACCTCAATGAGTTCGAGCAAATCGTCCAACGAGTACCATCCATTGAGCATCTTTTCCATCTGCAACACGGCGAAATGACGTACTGCAAATAATTCTACATCCGTGAGCTCGGACAAAAACTTGCGATTGGGCCGCTCTTTGCGAGGCGCAGACACTGTTCTCGTCTCGAGAGTCTTCTGCGTCGAAGCGCTCCTGCTCTGGTGCCGATATGCGTTTGGTCGCAGCTCACGCGCCTGTTCTGCTGCCACAATTCTCGGAATGTCATCGAGCGTGAGCGACTTTTCATTCCTGAACAAGTCGGTAGTTCGATCCAGCCGGCTGTTTTCGGCGTCCTCGTCGAAGTCGTCTTCGATCTTAAGCTGCCGATCCGTGTGTCGTCGATCTTGCTGCTGTTGGGACTCTGGGCTTCGATTAAGAGATTGCGTCGAGTCGTTCTTCGACATCATAGCCTGTTCTGAATCTGGAAGGTCAAGAATCTTCGACCTTCGCGCTCGTCGCGAAGATTCAGAGACTTGCTGGTCCAGTTTCGTAGACCTGAGCCTTCGAATGTCCGTCAGCGTCGTCATATAGCCCTTGTCATTCTGAGTGAAATCGGACGACGGACTGTTCTCAATTCCGAGACCCAATGTCGCCGAAGCATTGTTGTTGAGACCAGCAGGGGCACCGCCGACGGCTTGGGCTGCTTTCTTGTCCCGAGTGTCCAGTGCATTGAGCACAAGCTGAAGTCGCGCAACTGCAATCTTGAGCAAGTACACGAATTGGCTGAGCTTTGGCACAAGCACAAACCCGCCACGAGAGTCGCCAGCAGGTGCACAATTGACGCAGAACAAACGTTTAGTCAGAGAACTCCACCGCGCCTCATCAATCATGAGGTGCTGGTTTTCATCGATACCTAGTACAGCGCCGCATTTACTGCACGACATGCACGATAAGTGCCAGCGGCGGTCACTAGAGAGGCGAGCACAGCGATCTTCTACAGATAGATCACAGCTGTAGCAGTGGTCGCTAGTCATCGCACTTACACCCAGCCCGACCACGAGTGGGTCGGCAGGGGTCTTTTCGTGAGTGGTGATTTGGTCCAGCAAGCGATCAACCGCATGGCCATCCAAATGCTGACGGTCATATTGAAGTGAATTGGAAAGCCCATACCTGATGAGCAACTTGAGGTAGTGCGCTAGACTTGTGACCAGATTTAAAAGCTCCTGCGTGATTCCCATTCGCTTGACCCCCTTTTCGCGCGATTTAGAAATGAGCGACATGAAACCAACGACTTTTTTGCATAGTGTCTTGGCCTCCTTGCCCAGTGATGTATAAGTCGTATCGCCATCAGGATTTTGCAGTTTCTCTTGTTGAATAATTGGATCAATCAATGCGCACACATTGTCTATCGCATCGAAGAGCACCTCGATTTTCGCTACCAGTTTCATTGTAGCTGCTAACGACTGCTGGAATCGACCAGTGGATGCTGTCTGTAGCATATCTGAAATGTACGACGCGGTGGCTTCCTCATAACCACATAGTACAGTCCATACTCGTAGCACTTTTTCATCCACCAGTTTTTCATGTCTTGTAACTTGGTCCCTTGAAAGCTTGTCGAGCGGCGCATTGACAGAGATGGACAACGGCCGCAATGGGTTTATACTCGGCGCACCTCCCTCGGGAGAGAGCTTGACATTCCAGAATTTGAAAATCATATAGCACTCTGGATGCCACTGCTGTTCCTTGCCGCCGCGATATATCTCGACAAACTGTTTGAGAATTGCCGTCTTGCAGCCCTCGCATCGTGATGCAAAAAGTGTAGAGTAGTGGAAATGGCAGTATATGGAGTCTTGATACTCATAATAGCTGTCGTCCGGCCCAAACACTGTGGAGCACATTGAGCATGTGAAATGCTCTACGTGGTACTTCCTACCCAGAGCCGTAATGTACGACCCTCGCAGTGCACCATCGCATACATAACACAAGAGTTCCAGCCGTTTGAAATAGTCCTTTTCGCATAGTGGGATCTGCGTCGTACCCTTCTCTTGCATTTCATGAGGTGCATCGATTGGGAAAAATTTCGATGAGCATAATGCTCCACAGTCGGCACATGCAAAGCAGTCGATATGGTATGCAGCATTGAGAGCACGTACAAACTGGCCCGAAATTGGCTGTCCGCATTTTTGACAAATCTTTGCCTGCTTCCCCGATTTATTTGTTGGACCTTTGCTACTACTTGCCGCAATGTCCCCATTCGGAGCTTGCGATTTAGGCGGTGCTACCATGCTAATGTGTCTGTCGTATTTGGCATTGCGCGAACTACTGTTTGAGGACTCGTTTATTGAAGACGGCGGGTGGTCACGACTCAATGAAGACGTTCTTGGCGGTACGAGATCCGAATTTGGATGATGCGAATGTGAATGTGAATGTGAGTTTGAAAGCCGGTGGACTTGGTAATCTAAAGAAGTGCGACTGATCCTCTGACCTGGTTGAAGAGACGGGGGCAGGTCTACGGGACTTCGTAGCGATGCACGGCTTACCGAGTTGTTCTGCTTATGTACAGGTCGAATTGATAAGCTTGGCTTATTTGTGTTTGAAGCAACCGAATGGGTTGGTGACGAGCTTTTTGCGGCACGTGGAGAAGACTGAGGGGAATGAAACATATCGCTTCCCTCTGCTGCCTCGTCTTCTTCGTTGCTTTCAACTTTATAAAGCGTCGTTGGTCGTGAGAAATTGACGCCAATTCTCGAATTCGGTCGCGGCTGCAATGACGGCGTTGTAGGTCGTTCTAGTCTAGTTGTGTCGTCGATCTTCGTGGTGTTGTGTCTGGAGAATGGGGCTTGTGGACCATTCACATCGTCAGGATTTCGATACTGGTACTGTCCGACACCATCTTCGGACGACATTCTGAGAGCAGCGCTGTTGGCTCTTTTAATTTGCAGAGTACCTTAAAAAAATGCGGGCTATTTAATTAGCATTGAGTGTTTGAGTTTTTTCTTGCCTAGACGCTTGTCGTAGCAGGCCTTTTTTTTCCCTCCCTTTGGGGGTGATAAATAAGACACCGCACAGTACAACATACACTTTGAGAGAGTAATTAATTGATCCCGAAATTAGAAACAATACCCCTGACAAATCGCAGCAATCAGCGTTGAGCAAAGAATTAAGGGAAAAGGGGATCTTGGCAGGCTGCTGGGTCTACCCATCCAACGAGCACACACGCATGCAAACTTGGAAGAGTAACAGTACAACTTAGGGTTCAGACCGAGCGAGCGTTAACAAATGTGGGGGATATAATTGTCGGGTAACAAGTAGAGGGTATGAACTAGACGATCAATGTATCAGAAAAAAATGTCGGATACGAGCGTCGAGAATGGTGTGTCGTGGTCGAAGTCGAATAGAGTTGGTCTGGGTGTGTGTGTGAGAGTGTGTGTGGTGGTAGTACAGCAGCGTAAGGGAGAATTTGGGGGTTTTCGGTGCTCGCAACACACAGCGCTTAGTGCAACCCACAACAGAAAGTGTGTGAGGGGGAATCTGGGGTGTGTGTGTGGGTGGGTGTGGGTGGAGTAAAAAATGGGCAAAAACATATTTTAACGCGCGTGATGAGGAAGCAGTAAACGCGTTTGTTTATTGAGTTTACGATACGAAAATGGTCATTAAAGCTTAATAGCATTCCCTTTATGAAAAAAAAAACGCGTTTCTATTCTAGTTTTGAGAATCTGAATGAACACTTGTCCACCTACAACAAAATGTCGTTCATGTGTAGTGTAGTGTGTACTGCAAAAATGGCCACACGCGTGTGTTGTCCACCTCCCGCTCGCACACTCTGGCGCGCGCTCCCTAAAAAAAACCAGGTGAGACCACCAGTCTCAGTCTCGTTTTTTTTTTTTCAAATGCACGTCGAGGTACCGAGTCTTAGTTTGGAGATGTGCAAACACCTCCTGAATAATATAACTTTCTAGGCATCTTTACAGCTGGGTGGACTACTGAAAGGCCTTTTCGCTTACCATGAAATCTACTGACTTTCTAAGTACCACGAATTGAAGAATGAGTTCAATCTTCAGATCTCCACAATCGATAGATTTTCACGCACCAGGTACCACGGCAACGGGAGCAAGTCCCGCCGTTCTCTTGGCATTTCTCTCGAGTCTGCAAACGCAAAACAAATCTGGCAAAAGCTTGTGCATGGGCTCATCATCATAGTGCATTATTGATTTCGTATTTCGGAGGGAGAAAAAAAAAAACCAGGAGTCTTGTTAACCCCAGGATTTTTACCGGTGTACCTTACTTGGGCCCTACTTGAGACTTGGCGAATGCACAATTCAGGAGTAAATTGCTATTTTACATGCGTTTATTGTTTATATCATCGATCGATTCATTGAACGGAAAAAAAAAAAAGAAGCTCGCTGCCTATTTGCCCTGCTTGTACTTCTCCTCGACATCGGCCATCTGCTTAGGATCCATTTGGTTGGCGACTCCCAGTAACGTTTTGGAAACCGCCTCTGTCGCGCCAATCATTGGACGAATGATGGCAATCGGTGCTGCTCGGGCCACCGCCGCCGCCGCGTCGCCAGCGTTGCCGCCATGGTCCGCGGCGTCCGCACTGATATTGTAGACTGCGTCTCGTGCAATTGCCAGGTTGTGGCCAAGGCTGTTGTATGCCACTTTGAGACCTTGATTGATCCCCGTCGGCTGGTTTGCGTAGAGAGAAACCGCGGGAGGCTTTCTGAATTGTCCCGCCGCCGTGCCATCATTGTCAGCGTCTTCCTCAGAGTGATGCAAGTCATCATACTCTTCTTCACTAACGGCTTCGAAAGCGGCGACATCATCGGAATACGGCGAGATATGTTGTTGCTTCTTTGACACATGGTTCAATCGCGACGCCGCACCGGCGCCTCCTAATGCTTGGTCGGCATTCTCCAGAAGTGTCTGGGTGCCAGCTGCCAACTTGGCACCAAATCGTACAATCTCATTAGTAGTTGTTCGTGCAAATGTGACGGCACCTTTCTGTAGACTTCGTACAAGCCGACCATCCTTTTTGTATTCTCTGACAGGCACCGCTACCAGATCCTTCATTCCGCTCCCCAGCCTCAGCAATGACCGCACAGGTGCAATGCCAGCTAGTACATCTCCCAATTGAGTACTCCTAATATCCGGCATCCAGGTATTATGAAGCAATTGAGCAAGACGAGGAAATCCTGGTACTCCATAAAGAATGATCCTTCTCAAGACCATCTCAGCTTCATCCAGAATGAAAAAGTTCATAAACTCTGTAACATGACCTGATTTCAAGCCGGCATAGTCGACTTTTTTCGGCTTGTAGTCGAGCTTCACCTTGACAGCACGAATATCAAACTTTTGAATAAACATAATCTCGTCTTCCACCGCTTCATCGATAAAGCGCTCGTCCTTAAACTCAAAGAATCGCGTGAGAAAGTCCAAAGTATCCTGGTCAACATGCAACCGGACAGGCAGAACGCTAATGTTCATGATCATTTCTGAAGTTGCAACATCTGGGATAGGCTTGACCGTGTCAATCATAATATGAGCCATACTCGAATCACTTTCTCTTTCACCAGCGCTGCGCATGTAGGAGAAAAACTTGTTCCATGTCGAGGTTGGTACATTGTCGATAATCTCCACATCTCGCACCCGCAAATCGACGCGATTCAAAAGCTGACCATCTTCGCCCTTCACATGTGCTATAGTCGAGGGAGTATCGTTGACACCTGCATACACAGTAACGTCTGCAGTCACACCTGAAAGCTCGATTCTTACCTTGTGTTTCTTTGATCTTTTCAGCTTGAGCTTCTGACCATGACTGCTGCGACGGTTGTTAATTCCTAGCGGGGACCTGCTCGAGCTTCGTGACTGGGTGACAGTAGACACACTAGCTGTCTCACTGGCATCGTCGTAATAAAGCTCCCGATTGATAGCCCTTCGAAGTTCCGTTGGATCACGATCAGTGGGAATGCCAATGTATATCGAATTGAACAGCATGTCATGCACAACTTCGTCACCGCCGACATCCGCCTCGCCATCTTCGCCTTCCTCCTGGTTGGCATTTACCGCAGCGACGCTTCTTTCGATGCGAGTTTGCCCCGCCTCAACTTCTACTCGCTTAATAGCCCTTTTGATTGTATCCTGAGTGTGAATCCAGTCATAGCCATCATGTAGGTTCCATGTAAACATAGAGTCTTTCAAATAGATAAGTACAATTGGGGTGATCTTCTTAGCAGAGGGCGACTCGCCATTGACGATAAGAAGTGGCGGGCCCTCGTCGCTGCCACTGTTGCTGCCATCATCACTGCCACTCGATGATTGCGGCTGAGCGAAATGGTCCTCGTCGAAGCCTAGCAACTGCTCGTGCTCACGAGCGCGTTGCTCGAAAACAGCAGCACGGCGCTGATTTGCAGGATCGTACGGTTCCACTCCCGCTTTGCCCGTGGCCAAAACACTCAAATCTTGGTCAAGTAGCAAATCGGCACGGGAATATTCCTGGTTCCCGTTGACAGAGTTCCCACCACTCGAAGAATGTGCCCATTGTGATTTTGAGCTCTTGTCAGCGTAAAAGCTCTCGACAAAATCAATATTCGATGGTATGTCATCAGCCATAAAATCGGCAGTGGAGTCGTCAGAATACTTCTCCACCAGCGCTTGCTGCTGGGCAATGTCGTTAAATGTGCCATCTTCGATACCTTCAAGAACATTCAAGGGCATCACCTCCGTCTTATACTTGATTTCTTCTCCACCTTCAATCGGTGGTTTCAACCCATTGAGCACCTGCATCAGAGTCTGAGTGGAGTCTGCACATGTTTCCAAATGAAGTAGCTCCGAAGACACATCGATACGAATCTTCGACTCGGTGGATTGCTCGTTGATCGCAATCTGGGAGACCACTGACGAAAGTCTTGCGACAGAAACGTACCCTTGCTGCGCGAACGATAAAACTTGATCTAGCACTGGACCTCTTCCGCGACTTCTTGTTGAGCTAAGATCGCCGGTGATACTTTCAAGATACTGTACATCGTCGATCATCATCAACGTCGCTTTTCTTATCGTCAAATCCAGGTATATATCATTGTTGACTTTTTTGAAAGCGCAGCCAGCATCGCGTATGACCAACTGCCCGCGAGATGGTAGATTAAGAGGGCTCAACCCTACCACACAGTCTGTTAAAAATATCGGAAATTTGAGCTCAGAGAATGTCACTGTAGCCAGAGAGTCTGCTAAATTTGGCTCTGAATCGTCATCATCTCCATCATCTGACGAAGCCAGATTCTCGAGTAGCTTGAGCAGCCGCACATGGTACTCGACTGCGACATTCCACAGCCTCAGCTGTGTAGGTGAACCCTTATCATCAAGTTCAAAATATATCATTGGCTTCTCCTGCAGAAAAGAAAAAAGTTAGCACATTCTTCCACTTAGTTACACATACCTTCTTGTGGGGATTAGCATTATGCAATAGCGAAATGTGGCTCACACTAGAGTCGATATCCGAGAAATCTCGCGACAGGTGAACCGAATAAATAGACGTTTGAATTGTGTTGGAATCCAAGAAATGGCACTCGATATTTCGAACATCGAGATCGAATGTGCCGGCGTTTGTGGTGTTGAAGGTGCAGTCGGCACCCCGGATCACTATAGAGAGCTTGACGCTATCCTCGAGCCTTAGCCGACGTGTCCGCTTGACAACCTCAGGGTGAGGTTTGGTGAGACCAGGGAGCAGCTGAATATCATTAACGAGTTCCATAACTTTTGACTCTGTGAGTGAGGTTTTGATATAGTCGATTGTAAGTTGTGAATTGATTGCTGCCATCAGCTCTGTTGAATCCGGTTGATTAATTACAGTCTTCCTTGCCGAATTGAACTCAAATGCTAGTGCTTTTATCTCCATCATTTCCGTTTCATCAAATGACAGTTTGCAGTCACCTACTTTAAGCACATCATTCTCTAGACTGATGGGCAAAATAGAAACATCCACGTTATTCGAGCCGCAATGAATCTCGCCCCAAAATCGGTTGGTCTGAGCTGTAACCTTTTTCGGAAGCTGATCTGAATCTGCCAAGTTGGATTTTGAGTCCAAGAGACCCGAAAATGCATTCAAAGTTTCGACTACCGGTATCAAAGACTTCAAATGAAAGTCGAATATGCCGGTATTCGGCACTAGCACTCTGACAGACTGCTCATCAAGCTTGCAAGTCAGATCTGCTCGGTTCTCACCGTCGTCACTTTCAAACCAAAGAAGCTTTGCATCATTCTCGTTAATGTACAGCCTGTGAGCTTCCACCAAAATGCTCTCGTCTTCATTGTTTGTCGCCGTCACCTTATCGATGATCAGCCGCACGGTATCAGTAAAACCTGCAGAAATCTGATCCACCTTCAGCTCGCTCCAACTAAACCCTGGCTCGTCGTCTTCAATAATACTTTCGGAAATTACTGAAGGAGATACAGCGTACTTTGATGAAAATTCCAAAAGTGGTTTCAGAACCACTGGTAAATGTTCCAGTGCCAATTGCACAATGCCAATGTCGATACTAAGGCCATTGAGCGCCACGCCGCGGAACGACAAGCTCACAGTGTCAATATCTAGAATTTTGGTTTTGATTTCCAGTAAATCGCGAGGTGTGACGCTCTGCATGGCACTGAGATACATTGTACTAGCCTGTTCATGTGAGAATACAGCGCTTTGCATGAGTTGATCATCATCGCTGTCGCCGTCATCGTCAGCCTCGCTCTCCGTACCATCATCGGGTATTGTAATTAAAGAGAAATCAATTTCATGCAGCTTCAAGTTACGTAGCCCGTCTGTGGTGCTGAGTTCGCATTTCTTGACCACAATATCAGTCGTGGTGGAATCATCGAGAATTGCACGTATCTTGACGTTACTAAGTTGTACCACCAATTGCGACAACGCCGCATCTACCATCTTAGACACAACCCCAGAATAATCTCCTAATCCAAATCCGTCATCTGTGCCATCTTCATCTTTGACAATGCTTTCCGCAATATCGGCAGTCGTGCGTGATAATAGCGCCGCGATGTCTTCGGTAATGTCGTCGGTAGGATCGGCTCTGCTCAATGCGACAGTGAGATTGATCTCGTCGCCCTTGATTTGCACACCTCCCACGCCCAGCGAAATTTCTAGATCCTGTATCTGCCCATCTCTGACAAACACTCCAGGTATATTTATGCGGTCTGTATCTATCAGCACATCATGGACTGCCAACTGGCTCGTTGTTCCTAGCGACACATTGAGCTTGTCCAAATCTAAATTAGAGAACACGGCGAGCTTGTTCAGCACGTAATGGAATACCCGCTTTTGGATATTTTGCGGTAGCCACGACGGCATCTGTTCTCTATCCCTCCTACCGTGCTATCAATCCCTCGGTTCGCTTTCACAATCGCAGATTTTGCTCTTTCGATCTGGCACGAGTTATCAGGTGTGTGGAGGCAAGCAAGCAGCTTGGTGGTTTTGCAAGTGGTGGTGTACCGTTTGCGTGCGCGACATGGCGATAAGCGCAATCACGCTCTTGACACATTCCCAGCAGTGCTGCAGGTGCTCATGTGAACGAATACCTACATTCCTATTAATGAGATTTAAATTAAAAAAACCTATCTATCATCATGTGGTTAAAATAAAGAGAAGGCGTTCAGAAAATTTTAAAGCTTTCGGCGTTTCGGCAACTGCTTACGAGGACGGTTCTGAGTTTTACTGCTGCTGGCCTGTTTCTTGGACGAAGCCTCAGCATCGCTCTCATCGTCCGAATCCTCTTGGTGTTTCCTAGATCGCTTATACTTCAATCTGCCTCGCTGACCTTTTACAGGTCCAGCCTTGACAGCCTGTTGATATGCATCAATACCGCCAGTACGGTCAAGATCAATTTCGTCGTCGCTGTTCTGTTCTTTGACAATAATTTTGCCGGATTGGTCCTTGCCGAACTTATTCTTGAGTGTCCGGGCACCCTTCTGCTGCTTGGGTTTGGAAGACGAAATACGGGCCATGGATTTACTATCAAGCAGATCCATAGGCTCATCTTCTCCCTCGACAATGTACCGCTCGCCCTTTTTAGCAGGCTGTTCATCTTCATCGCTAGACTCCTCGTCCGAGCTGCCGTAAAGTTGTCGTTCGAATTCATTATCGTACTTGCTGGTCTTGGAAGTAACAGTGCCGCTAGTTTGCTCTTTGCCAGCAGCAGCTTGTCTCTTGGCACGCTCCCGCGACTTTCGAATGTTCTCCAAAAGTTTGATATCCTTCTCTGGGAATACTTCTTTCATCTTTTCGTAGCCAAAACGTCTATTAAGACGCTGGATGATATGCTTAACTCGCGATCGGCACTTGCTGCCATGAGACCACACCAGCATAGACTCGATCAGACCGCCCAGTTGAGGCTCAATGAGCTCTGACGGTAAAGATATGACAATCTTTGTGAATCCAAGCGTGATCTTTGCAACTTCTTGGCTCTTACCACGCAAAAGCGGGTTGACCAGGTCGATGAGTTTTTCCAAAATCTCCACGTCCATCTCGTCTCGGAACTCAAACACAAGACGACTCAGCGCAGCCACTGTGGCACTGATCATGCTGATCTGTTCGCTGACCAAACCACCACATGCCATCATAATGTATTCACTCAAGCTTGCTTCAGATACGCCGGCGTCGTCATCGCCCATGCCAGGAATTTGAGTCATGTCAATTTGGCCTCCAGCCTTCATCTTCTCCGCCATTTCCAGCAACAGGTTAAATGCAGCAGCTCGGGTCTTTTCATTCTGTGCAGTGGTGGAGAGAATCGTCTCAGGGAGAATGGAAGAGATAAATGCGAGGTGATCATTAGGCAGGGCTTCAATGAGCACACTGACGGCTTGCAAACGAGCAGCTCGTGCAGATTGTCCGACCTTTTGTCTAAACTCGATAAATTTGCTCTCCAGAACGCTGATGTGGGATCGAATGTACTTGCTACCAATCTCGGACTTTGACATGCTGGAAATAATTCTGAAAGCCTTCTTCTGCAACAATGGCTCATCTTGTCGACTGACAAATGTAGAGAAGATCTGGGCCAAATCGTCCATGGACTGTTCCGGCAGATACACGGCTAGCACAATGACAATGTCAAGGAACGAAATCAACATTGAGTTATCAAACTTGCTCTTGCCCTTGCTCTGCTTAGCTTCAGTCTCCTTCTCCAACTCACTCGTCAAGAACTTGAACACCTCAGTGAAAGCACTGGCAATAGCAGCGTCAGGAGTGATTCGCAAGAAATGCTCCAAGCATTCAAGAACATATGATCGCTGCTCTGATTTGGTATTCATAAACACGTTGAACAGCATGGGCATAATTTTTTGAGAAAAGTTCTCAGCAATGTACTTGATATTATCCGAAGCAGCCTTGGCTGGGAATCGCTCCAAGAGAAGAATATCCTTCAGCTCATCTTCCTGGTCCTCGGCCGTAGAGTGGACTTCATTCGATTCGATCATGAGACTGAACGAGTTGCAGATAAGGTGGCGCAGCTGTGGCTCCTCGTACATTTGCTGGCCCAATGTCTCGCCAAACTCGTTGGTGAATGATTCCTTAAGGTCGAACGGGAGCGTCATGAATCGTGGGAGCAGGGACCACACTTGTTCGAACAATGTCGAGTAAATTTTGCCTTGCATGGCCAATGGGCCCTTATCGTCCGATCCTGCCTCGATTTCGAGCTCCTCAGATTTCTGCTTGAGCCACTCTCCAAGTGGCACAAATTCGCTGATGAAGAATCCCAGCTTGGCGTACACAATGTTGTCTCGCAGCAAAGGAAGCAGCCACGCACGGCCCCCGTTCTTCTCTTGTAGATTGAGAGGCATGCTCTGGAGAACGACCTCTGGCCCAAGAGCCGCAATGGCTTCACCGATAGCTCGATCAGTGGATTCTCGTCGGTCTGCAGATGACTCCACAGTTCGCAAGGCAGCAATTACCTTCAGTGCATCGACCAAATGTGGGTTAGCTCTCCATCTCAGCTTTCGGTAGAGAGCAATAAGAACTTCCATCGTTTCGTTCCATGCAGAAATATACTTGATGTCAAGCATACCATAAACTGTCTTGCAAATCTGTGCCAACACTTTCTCAGTGCTCTTAGTCTTGTTAGCCAGCAACAGCACCTCATCATCAATGGCCGTCGTAGCTAATGCAACTAGGCACTGAGCAGCCGAAGTCTGCACTGACTGGTTCTCAGATTCCAAAAACGCCGCTACAGTCTCGAACAATGATGGCAATCGACTAAGCGCCTTGTGCGGCTGAAATGCCGCATAAGCCCCACCAGCCTGAGCTACTGCACCAAGCCATACTGGAGCGATATTGACGTCGTTGTGAGATGGCTGCAGTTCCAGAATAGTCTCCAAACACTTGACAAATTTGGACTCTGCGGACTCATCTTGTATACTGCTGAAAATGGTCTCGAGAATGCCGAATGCGGAGGTGACCAAAAACTCTTCCTTGGTTCTGCAAATCTCTAGCATAACCTTGCACAGATTATCAATATAATCCACCGGCCAGCAGTTGGCCAAAGTGACAGACTTGGCCAATGAAAGGGCATGTGTTAGATCAGAGATTGCTTGCTTGTGGTCTTTGCCTCCCTTTGGCAAGCTGGTGAACGCCTTTTGAACAAGGGTCAGCGAGTCTCGCGCACAGTAAGCACCCGCGGGGTGTTCAAGCTTTGGACTGCTTGGAGGAGTCTTGAGAATGACTGTAATTATAGACTGAGCCTCCTTTCGTACTTTTGGCCGTTGATCCACGCCGAGCTGGATCAGAGCCTCCATCAGCGCTCGACAAGCACCTCGTGGGTGCTGCCACGTCGCAAAGTCCTGAGCCAACAATATAGTCTTGATGAAACCGATGGAAGACCTTAGAAGCGGTGCTTCGGCTTTTTCGTATGCAAGCGTATTGATAAGTTTAGTGGCAATGTCGTCGAACTTGCCCTGTAAAAGCGGCTTGGACACATGCGGTGCTACCAGATCTAATAGATACATTGTCGATGTGAGATTCTGAGCGTCATCTTCAGCTGTGAACAGCTCCAGCACAGAGAGCAGAGATACAAAGTATGATGTCGAGGTTTGCTTTTCATTATTCTCCTTGAGCGTCGCATCAATACTGTCCAGGATGGTTCGGTTCTGAGGATAAAGTTAGCATTCAAGCAGAGAAATTTTACGAGAGAACATACGCCATTCTGAGTCTGCGATTTCGAGATTCGAATATCTCTTAGTCTGTCCTCCAAGGACCTCATGGGCTCTTCTATTTCAGCCATGGTTAGTATAGTGTGTCGAGTGAAATGTATGCAGTGGAGGGTTTTCTATCAGAGGTCTCGGAAATTTCAAATTTTTTTGCGCGCGGCTCACGCGCTGTTTTAGCATGAGGATTCGCACATCATAGTGCGGGTTATGCCTCGCCAGTAGTCTGGTTAATCGCAACAGCTCGGAGCTTGCCGCATAGCTGTTTGAAATTATTTAAAGATTATGGGTGAATGGTAAATATGATGACTCGTAAGCAGATGTGTATCTACGTTAGGTTGTATGTGTGCCTTGTCGATGAGCCGCACGACCGAAGAAAATCCTTTCAACAACAAACTTTAAATCCGGGTATAGTTATGTCATTTCGTTTAATTAAGATTACGAATTTCGTAATATCTTACTCGAATTCTGTCATGTTGGACATACTTCTTTGAGCTCAGCTGCAGCGTGTCTACGCTTCAGCCGCGTTGGGACACGCGCTCGTCTCACATCGCGACAATCCTTTCGCTCGTAAAAGTGCTCTCCTCCTTCGCGACCGCTGGATTATTGCCAGGCAATCTATTCTCGCCTCTGCCGCTATGGATCTCAACAAGCTCGACAACCCGGAGCCTAGCAGTGGCGATTCAGAGCCCAGAAAACAACCCGAGCAAAATATACAGACAGAGACGCGTCAAGTACCGCACCCAGAACAACAACAGCACCACCACCACCAGCGCGGCTCACCGCCAACATTAGAATCTGCATCGACGACTACCGGCCAGTATACACCTCAGCCGCCACCTGCTCCTGCAGGAGCTTCTCAATCACCAGTGGCTCCTCCGGCAGCTTACGGGTATGATGCTTACGGGAATCCGGTGAATGTGGCCGCCTCGTATTACCCGATGCCAGCCTACGGAGCGGCTCCATACCCTCATCCTCATCCTGCATACCAGCAGCCAATGATGTATCCAGTATACCCCGTCGGCTATGCTCAACAACCTCCACATTCACATTCACATTCACAATCGCATTCGCAACCTCCACCGCAGCCAGCAGCTCCTCAGCGATCGCCTCAGCCAAATCAGTCTCCCCCACAGTCGCAACCTGCCGCACAGATCGCTCCCGTAGTGACTCAACCTTCCCCAGCCCATCAGGGAGACGATTATCACAGCGATGAAGACGACGAAGGAGACAGCTCTAGATATTTTTACACTAAAAGGAACCACAACCGAACGTATCATACAATCACAGCCGGATCCAAGTTGCGCCAGTTGAAAAAGAAGGACGGCGTGCCGTTATGGCGCAAGGACATTCAGTACGACTTTCTACACCACGTTTTCACGGACACCAGGAAGGTATTTCACAACTTGCAAACAAAAGATCCAGAAAAGACATTTGCGGATATCTATGTTGATGCGATGGCAAAATCGTCAAAATGCTCAAAAGTGCTGCGAGCCAAGTTGCAAAGCGATCAGCAATCTGGGGTGAATATGGCCATGGTGTGCCTGCTTGTCAATATCGGTCGCATGAACACGACGCTGAATTTTTTCCCGGAAATGAAAGCACGACTACGAACGTATCATCCTATACCATCTCTGCAGTCGTTTGCAGATCAATTTGCGTACAAACAATTGCAAGATGCTCCAAGACTAAAGAGCATTTTGAAAGGAGCGTGCGAGGATACAGGACAGCCATCGACACTGGAGGCTCTGGCGTCGGTTGAGGGTTTCCCAAAGACCAATCCTATTAACTTGATATTTCTACTGGCATCTTGCGAGCATCGCATTTCTTCGGATTTCTTCATCGAGCCATTTGATTTTTTCGACCTGATTATGAACACTCGAGTATCAAGCGCAAGCCGAGCGCAGGCTTTCCTGTGGCTCATGTGGGCATTTCTAGAGACGGACTTGTCCAAAGAGCAGCTGCAGAAAAATCCGTACGGCCCGGGCCAAGAAGATGGCACTAAAATACCGGTTCTAGTTGGATTGACGGACGAAGAAATTAGTCGTGAAAATGTCGATACGCCCGAGGAGAGACATTTTGGGCTTCAGATGGAAAAAGAGCGAGGTGAGTACCTCGACGCTGGCAGCGACCCGCGGGTGCTCAGCAAATACAACCTTCCACCACACCTTGTCGAGGCGCAACAGGAACTGCTGCAGCGCGAATTGTCGGAACATAAAAAGGGCAAGAAGCATTCAACGACAGGAAAATCCGCAGCAGTGATTGACATTAATACCCCAGTCAAGTTGAAGGAGAAGCAGGAGGAGGAAGGTGAGGGCGGCGGCGTTGGCGTTGGAGACGAGAGCTCGCTAGCAGACACAAATGGAAGCCAGCAACGAGCAATGTCAGCCGGCGCTATGCTTAGGTCGCTGAGATCGCGAGATAGGTTGCCAAATTACAGCAATAACGGTGCAGGAGACGCATTAGTGGACACACCATTATCTAGCAAGACGAAGCGACGCAGTACGAAGCTTTCGACGCCCCAAGCTAGTGACGCGAATGTGCCCAATGGAGGAGGGGCAGCGACAAACGGACACGCTGCCAGTAAAGCATCGAAGGGTCGCCGAGGAGGTAAGCCAGGACTAGCCGAGATTCGCCAACAGAAGTGTGCCAAGGAGGTTAATAAGATGCTTATTGGCAAGGACCGCCGCCGCCGACGAATTCGGTACACGGAGGGACCTGTGAAGCAGACGTGGGGCATAATCAAGAACCTTGATCCGATCTACAACTCTGAAGATGAAGCCGCGATGACTGCACCGATGGCGTCGGCCGAAGAGACGGGCAAGCGAAAAAGTGCTGCTAAGCGTGATCGGGTAAGTACCGTAGGCACGACCACTGTTAAAGAGGAAGAGTCGTTGGCTATCCCTGTGATCAACACTGCGCGCGATGACTACGGTGAGGAATCTAGTGCCATCGCCAGTGCTTTCAGACGAGCTGGAAGATGGATTCGACGGTGGCATTTGGGTGAGGCGAATGGGCATGTTCATGTACCCAAGGCTGAGCCTACAGAAGATCAAGACGGTAACGCTGACGATATTGGCGGCGAGCACCACCACCATGACGACGAACACATGCAGACTGACGATGAGCATGATGAAGCAGAGCCCATGACTGGAGTTGAGCCAACTCCAGTATCCGCTGAGTCCACCGTGGACCAATAAAAAAAAGGCCCACACTATGTACTGGAACTTTTTTATTTTTATTTATAAATATAGTTATATTAAACACCCTTGATAATATAACTAGAATCCAATCCATATACCTATGAAAACAGCAAGCATAGTGGCCATTGTAGAAGAATAGTATTCACTCACGTTTGTATTCAGTGCAGTCTTATTACCATCGTTGGCGGATGCTAACACCGATGCCGGTGCGGTTCGCAACGAGGTAAACGCGCTTGTCCATTGTGAGATATGCGCTAACTCAAATGCTTCTTCCGCAAGGTACACAACGTATGAGATGCATAGTTGGACGGTGATGAGTCGGAAGGCAATGGTCACAACAGCACATGCGAGCAACGAAGGTGTCAGCTGCTGCTCCTCACTAATATACTTTCGAAGGTGCGTAGTTCTGTAGCTTGACCACGCGGTGATGAGGAATATAAGGCCTGCCCATTGATACATTCCGGGTCGTGTGGTAGCATATGCTAAGAGCGAGTATACGAGTTCCGAGGGCCGTTCAAAGACCGTCGCGACGGGGTCAAGGCTTGCAGGCAGGTCGTGCGAAATCCAAGAGTATTTTCGCTGGAATCTCTGTCTAACCTGTCGCCCAAGGTTCTCGTCTGGCCCAGAGGGTCTCAAAGCGGTCTTGATGAGCTCTACCTCCGCGGATGCGCGTTCAAGACCGGACATGATCTCGGTGGCACCATACCGCTCGGGGGCAGCCTTTGCCATCAAGAGCGCCTCCCACACATTACGCTGTAGCTCCAGCACCCGCTCTACATGCTCGATGAGCTGTAGATCTGTATTTGCGCTTGGGGTGGACATTCTTTTGTGGGGGGGGGCCAACCGGTTATAGGATGTGTCGGGAAACAAGATTAAACGCCGTCGTCGCCGTGAAATATATCGTGCATTATACAAGTGGCTCGAAACACACCCTGCATCTCGACAAGATGGTTGAAGATCTCTTTGGACTTGAGCAATGCACCGGTCCTGTCGTTTTTATAATGCTCTTCCTCTGCCGTTATATCGACTGTCGGCGAGGAAGTCGGTTCTTGCAGCTTGGTATTTTTCGTGTCGATGCGCCATCTCAGTCGAATCTGGAACCCGCCTTCAGCATTAAATATTAGTGTATCACAAGTACGCCATAGCTGGTCGTCAGCTTTGAACTTGTTTGCCAGCTTTTCAAATGTGTGGTAACGAATCTCGTAAATATGCGCATACTCACTGATTCCAAACATCAGCTCGAGAATATCTCGCGATTCCGTGGCTCTTTCTATCAACGGTTTCAACTCTCCTTGGATCCATGGCGATGTTTTGACTCGCATTGATTGTACGCTGTGCTCACGAGCTTTCACATGTAAATCAACTTTGAAATGGAAGAGGTTGCGGCAGGATCCCTGAAACACGTTCTGAAGGACATTTCGTGCTACAAGTTTAGATGTTATCAAGGGAGTTAATGTAAGGTTGTGGAATTTCGCGAGATACTCGAGATTGCTGTCGTGGATGGGGAATACTCCGGCCTGTTCAACATCTGGCTTTTTTGACGGTTCAATTCCAAGCCTCTTTTCTGAAACGCGATCATTGCGAGCCAGAAGTGCCTCTATTATCTCATCTTCGTTATCAGAAACCTGGTCGTCTGCTTCTTCTGCTCTAGCTATCTCTGCGGTGAGAAATGCCACCTCGTTCTTGAGCCTGTTCAGCGTATGCAGCAGCTCCTCACTCTCGTTTTCTCGTTGGGCCGGAACCGTTGGTGCCACACTCAGCTCTGACCGAGGCGGCACGTCGAAATTGAAGTCGAAATCCATCACATTAAGCCTCCGAGAGATGTGCGTGCCGGGAATAATGTGTCGCGTTGGTTTCGCGATTCTTGGAGCGAGTCGTCGGGACATCATCTCCGCCGCGGTTTGCGGCTCTGTGATCAGCCAACGTAAAACGATACAGTTCAAGTGATTTATAACATTTCCTACAATAGGTAACTGCCAATGGATTTTTTTTTCTCTTTCCACGAAATCTCGCGGAAATTTGATATTGCCTGCATGTAAGCATCACAAGTCGCCGCAGATATAACAGAGCTTTCCTGCCCAAAGCACTTGGCAATTCGACACGGCCATTAACGAAGTAACTATAGCGAAGAGAATCTTGACAGGTTTAATTACAGGGCTTTAATGGCTTTATTATAGCATTGTGCGCCGCACAGAGAGTGGCTCATTTACGGGCAACTGGTGAAGCAAAGCTCATGATAGCTTTACCAAAACCTAATTTTGCCTGTGATACTAAAACGATGTACGATGCGATATAAAAATGAGCAGACATTAATACGCATAATCCGCACGCCTTGGTTACCGTACTTGGATGACATTTCACACCATCTGATCATGACTCTGCAGTCAATATCCAATTGGTCAACATTCACCCACACTCATTTCTCTCGAGGAAAATCTAAGATAAACAAGAAAAAAAATAAAGCTCATCGGTAAAATTCATGTAGTACATGAGACCAAAAAGTGAAAAATGCAGCGGCATATGCACGAGAAAATGCCCGGCAGCAGCTCCCAAGCCCAATCGCCAGCCACTGGCGGCCAGCACGTGGGAAGATTTTAAGCCTCGCGCGGGACTAACAAGACGCAGTTATGTCTCGCCCAAAAACCCAAAGCCGTTGTCGTTCGAGAGACCTCGTCGATTCAACCGTTCTTTCGGGTCCTATTTTTTTCTCTCTCTTTTATTGTCCTTTCTTTTAAACTAACTCTGGAGTCATGTTGTTCGGGGTAAGGCTCGCTAACGAGGTGTATCCGCCGTGGAAGGCCGATTACATTGCTTACGAGAAACTCAAGAAGCTGCTCAAGGAGTCGGTGGTGCTGGGCACTGGACAAGAACAGGAGTCATGGACCGAGAGCGACGAAAGCAAGTTTGTCGCTGCACTGGACCAAGATCTCGAGAAGGTCTACTCGTTTGAAAACAAAAAGTATACCGAGCTATCGGATAAGATTTCTGCTATCGAGAAGCAGGTTGAGGATGTCTCGGCTACCACCAACATCAACCCAAAAGCCATGGAGCAGGAGATGGAAGAGATTCTTGAAGTTGCAACACAGCTCGAACGATTTTCAAGACTCAACTATACGGGGTTCGTGAAGATTGTCAAGAAACACGATCGATTGCATTCAAAGTACCAGGTGAAGCCGTTGCTGCATGTGCGATTGAGTGCTTTGCCATTCCACACTGAGGATTATTCGCCGTTGCTGTACCGGCTTTCAAAGCTCTACACTATTCTTAGCGATAACTTCAGCTCCTCGGTGAATAATACTGCATCTGCTCGAATGTCGTCATTCCATGACCAGAATGAGTTTCAAAAGTTCAAGTTTTGGGTGCACAAGGAGAACATTATGGAGGTCAAGACCAAGATCTTGCGACATTTGCCTGTGCTGGTTTACAATCGAGAGGGCAAGGACGGCGAGACTGGGAACATTGACCCGATCATCACATCTTTGTATTTTGACAATTCTTCGTTTGATTTGTACGAAAGTGAGCTAGAAAAGAAGAAGAGCGAAGACGGGCTGTCTTCATTGCGATTGCGATGGTACGGTAACCTCAAGGACAGACCTGAGATTATCTTGGAGAAAAGAAGCACCGAGGGCCATCAGATCAAGCTCAAGGAAAAATACATTGACCCGTTCCTCAAGGGCGAACAGAGCGTGGTTGACAAGCATGTCAAGAAGATGCGTGATCGAAGTACAAAGGAGTCTGAGGTTGAGCAGTACAAGAAGGAGCTCGTAAGCATGCAAGAGCTAATCAAGGAGCAGCACGTGTCTCCAGTACTGCGAACTGTATATACGCGAACCGCCTTCCAGATTCCAGGTGACGACAGGGTCCGAGTCATTCTCGACAGTGATATCACATTCATCAGGGAGGACAGCTTCAATTTAGAGAACCCGATCCGGGATCCATCCCACTGGCGTCGTGCAGATTTGGATCTCGTCGATAACGACTTTTCGCACGTGCGGAAGAATGAAGTTTCCAAGTTCCCATACGCGGTGCTCGAGTTGCGTCTCAAAGCTCCTCGAAACTCCAGCGAGGGTTCTTTGAGAAATACTCGACATGGCGCTTGGATCGAAGAGCTTGTTTCCTCTCAGCTTATCAAGGAAGTACCCCAGTTCTCCAAGTTTGTACAGGGTATCGCCTCTCTGTTTGCCGAGGACGATCGCCTCGATGCATTGCCATTCTGGCTTCCTGATCTCGAGCACGATATTCGGCAAGATCCTACAGATGTTTACAAGCGACAGCGAGAACGATTGCAAATGTACCGAGAAGAACAGCAGCGTCGTCTGGGTTCTTCCGCGCCGGTCGAGCCAACGGAGTCCCCGTCAGCATCGCCGCGTATTACTGACGACGATGATTCTTCCGAGGGCGAGTCAGAGACACAAGGTCGACGACGGCGAAACAGGCTCGGCTACCCAACTTGGGAGTCTCACGGTCCAAAGCTTGATCTCGACTCGGAAGATGAAGAAGTTGTGTTGCCTCCTGGTGTCATTGAGCCAAAAGAGCTCATCAAGAACCAGGGCACCGTCAAAGTGGAGACCAAGGTCTGGCTCGCCAACGAGCGAACATTCAACAAGTGGCTTTCGGTCACTACGCTCCTCTCAGCAATGACTTTTTCATTGTACAATTCTGTCAAGAGTTCTATTTCTACTTCAGTTGCCGAACGAGTATCTTACGTTTTATTTGCATTGACCTTGTTCACTGGTATCTGGGGCTACACGGTGTACATGCGTCGGCTCCGATACATCAAGGAGCGGTCTGAGCGGCACCTCGATGCGTCATTTGGCCCTATCGTCGTCGCAGTCACACTGCTGACTGCCCTGTCTCTCAATTTCTACATTACCCTCAAGAACAACTGGCACTACTTTTCCGACGCTCCCCACCACCAGCCTGCAACCAACGGCACCGCCTTTTAATCTACACAATCTAGTTTAATCGTAATACAAATAAATTGCATGAAATTACAACATCTCCTAGGAATTCTTTTCCCCCCTCCCCGCGCGCGGGGCGACCTGCGTAAATCTCAGTCCTGGCTCACCTCTGGACTTATCGAGAATCGAAACGCAGCAGCACAGATCACCATAACTAAAGACAAAAATTTATCCTCACGCTCTCAATTTGTTTTATATACCTATATGTATGTATAGTATGTGGATTTATTTGGCCAAAGCTCCCATTGGGTCCCATGGAGGAAGAACAACTGGCTCCTTATCGTCCAAGATCTTGACAAGATCGCCAATCTTTTCCTTATCGGCGACAATCTGGTAGACGTACTCCTTGAAGTAGTCGTGAGTCATGACAAAATAGCCCTTCTTGCCTCGCTCGTCACCCCACGAGTTCTCGACTCGCCATCGAGTTGGCTTGCCGTCAACAAGGTGAACACCAGTCAAGACCATGGCATGGGTCATCAAGGACTCCTTGTATCGTAGTCGATCAGCCTTATTCTGAGTTGGGTTGATGCCAATGACCTTGTAGTTCCAGACGTCCAAATCAAAGATACCAGATTCCAAATCCAAGTACTTTGGAGTGTGGGAGCCGAAGAAGACTGGCTCGTTGTTCTTAATCTTTTCAATGGCAAACTTGGCGAGGTCCTCAATCTCCAAGTTGATGTATGTCACATATGGGTTTCCGACAACATTTCCAAGTCGGTCGACCTTGATCAACTTTTCAGTCTTGTTTCGTGGATCGTGGACCAATGAGACCTCCTTAGTGGCGTCGTGACCAAGTACTTCCTTGTAGAATTTCAACGGAGTAGTCTCAACGGCAAAGTACTTCTTATCCTTGTCCTTGTACTCCCAAGTGATCTTGTCGTTGGCGTTTGGTGGAGCACCGAAGAACAACACCAACAATCTGTAGACCTCCTTGATCTGCTTCTGTCGAATGGCGTGAGCATCCTTGCCCGCAGAAACAGCGTCTCGCAGTTCCTGAGCGTACTGGCGCAATTGGGTAGTCAAGTGCTCATCGACCTCTCGAGAGTTGGTGCAGGACCACACATCCGGGTAGGCGTGCTGTGGCACGAGACCGTACTTCTCAACCAAAGAAACGACCATATCGTACTGACCACCATCGCCAATTGGATCAGTGAGCAAGTGCTGTACGAGACGAGAATCAACGTCCTCCTTGGCGGTGTCGATGATCTGGTCCAAGAAGAAATTGGACTTCTCCAACTTGTCCCAGAAAAACAGGTACGACTGCGAAAGCTGCAACTCAGTGATATTGTACTTCTTCATCAACGCAATTCGATAAACATTGGTGGCAGCAAACAACCAGCATCGGCCAGAGCTCTTCTGGTTAGTCATTGGCGAGCCCTCAGTCTCAATGACATCGGAGAACTCGTGGATCACCGTCTGCTTCGATTGCTGAGATACAACTGCCTTCTTTGGATCCGTGTTTCGTAGCACAGTGCTTGCAAAGGAGACCAATGGGTCAGCCTTGTATTCCTTGTCCCAGGAGGTGATGCTCTCGACGTTGACACTCATGATGATTTTAGGGGAAAGTTTCAGGAAAATTGCAAATAATGCGGAACCCGAGCGGCTTTTATAGACAAGCAAACACACACCGGTTTTTCCTACTCCGCGTGGGGCGCACACAAATGCACGGCACTGCGGAGAGAGAGTGGCGACCGGCAGAAAACCGAAAACAAAATCTTCAGTTTTAACCCGAAAGGTTGTTTGGCTCTAGAGAGGCAGTATATAGTGAGCCGCAAATTTTTGTGGTACCCTGATAGAAACTTCGCGTCTTGTTTAATGGCAGATTCCATTAAAAAGTCATGAGCCGCACCCCTGGTGCTGCTTACGGACGCAATAATTATGCGATGGGCTCTGTAGCCAAGCATCCATCCATTGGCTCATAAAGTGATTCGACACAAGTAGAAAGTTGAAATATTGTTCATAGTCACGTAATACTGAAAAAGCTGAATATAAAAAAAATAGCGAAAGCAGCAATAAAATAATAAAATAGGTTTGTTCAAATGAATGCGGGTGTTTTTTTTTTCTTGGGCTCCATGGCGGAACTCCGATAGAGGCTTGTATCAACGACAAGTTCATTTACATGATCACACAGCATCCTCCTCTTTGGTCTTCCTTTTCAATCACGTTCTTCTCCTTGGATCCACGGATGTTTGCAGCCGATAGAGCGTTTCGCAATTTTGGCCGCGACTGTTGAGCTCGCAGAGCTTGTTGCTGGTCACTGACCTCTTCCCTGTTCGCCACCACTTGTCGAATCAAAATTTGAAATGTCTCTTCAATGTTGACCATTGCCTTTGCAGATGTCTCCATAAACTTACAGCCATGCTGCTTAGCCCACGTGAGCCCTTCTGCTGCAGAAATCAGTCTGTTCTCACTCAAGTCACACTTGTTACCGGCAACAATCTTGACCGGCAGTGGCGCGTTGATCGCTCGGATCTCCATATTTTTCTCAATCATCTCGTCAAAGTATTCGAGATTCTCTAATGAGATTGGTGACGTGATGTCATATACCATCACGTATGCATCAATGTTAGTGCTGGCGCCGAACAGTGAGCCCAGCATGTCACGGTACTCCTCCTGTCCAGCCGTGTCGATAATGTCAAGTCGATAAGTTTTACCATCTGAAGAGGCATTAGTACTTGTTTTAGTCAATTCGCGACTTACCAACTGTTCTCTGCGTAGAGTATGAGTCTTCAATGGTTGGATCGTACTCGTCAACCCATTTGCTGCGAATCAGACGCATGGTGATACACGACTTGCCGGTGCCTAGGGTGCGTTAGCGGAGTGGCCAAAGAGAACGGAATATGCATACCACCATCGCCGAGAATAACCACCGAAATCTTGTCAGTATCTTCAGCAGACATGACGAGAAGATCTGCTCAGATGAATACAGCCTACTGTGTGTCGGCAAGCTAAACGAAAGGGAACAAAAAAAAAGAGTTCAAGGTGGTTGGGCGGCTCCTCGCTGGATAGGGGAAGTTTCTATGCGCTAAGCAAGGTTTTTTCAAATTTTTTTTCAACCAAAAGTCTACTCGAAGGCGAATTCCAAACACCGAAATGTCGACAGGTTGAAGATTAGTACAAAAATGTCCAAATGAATTAACACAAGAAAAGGGGAGCAGAAGGAAGGCGAAAAAAAAAAATCTCAAGTGGGTTACGCTGCCTCTTTATGCAATTTGGCATATGCCTGTGCAAAGGAAGTCGACATGTACGGTTGACGCGGGTCAGGATTTAGTGCGTCTAGCGGGCGTTTTCTTTGGGGGGTGGTGCTGTGTAAGTTGAAAGCTGCGGCAAAAGCCTGCAGATGCTCGGCACACTCCATCAATATCTGTCGAACTTGTGTGTCTCACGAGGACACGAGTGTAGATTTCGTATTTGTTATTGTCTATCGCGCTGGGCTAAAACACCCTTGTCGTAAGTGTCTCTGACCGGTCTCACTGCCATTCAAGCCCCCCTTAACTCTTGACCGTCTGTTTTCGTGTAAGCTTTGATGCGGATTAGTCTTTCCGACAACGGTTTAGTGGAGGGCTTTGCCGGGTCTTGCTGCAAGATCAGCATCTCGTTACTACGGTGTACTGTTGTGTAGTCGTCCGCAACCTTAGGCTCACGGTGCCTGTTGGAAGTGTGCCGATCCATGCAGTTGTCGAGAGGTCCCTCGGCGACCAGGGACAAGTTACCAGGGTCTGAAGCGGGAGAAGCAGCGCTTCTGGAAGCAGAGAAATAATATGTGGATTTGGTTATCCGATATTTTGATCGTTGCTAAGGGTGTGAGTCGGAAAGATGGCTGTGAAAAGATGCTACGAGATAGTCGCAACGTCAATGGTCAAGGCATAGATCTGCATTTCGTTGCTGGAGACGTTTTTTGACGGCAGGAACAAGCAGCAAGAAGGGGGTTGCAGGTGAGTCAATAAAGAAGATTTGACAGTTGTACTGGTACAAGTGTAAGCTTATGAAGATCTTCGTTTCATGATTTTGCCGAGCACTGTTGAGAAATGAGCTTTGTGTATCCGGATACTACTGTATATCAGATTGTGTTGATTCGATGATCTTCAGCGGTGCTAGCTGCACTTGCAGAGTTTAGTTCACGAGCGAACGCACATTTTTAGTGCCAAAATTTTTCACATAGAGCAGAGGCCCGGTTGCTGCGAGAGCAGTCATCCTTTGACCTGCATCTCATTTGGATTGTATAAGTGAAGGTAGGAGTTTATTGCGGCCCGGCACCATTCATGTTGTCAGACGTAATCGTCGGATCTTATTTTAATTCTGAATCAAACGGGTACAATCTGATGGACCCTCTGTTGAAAGCATTCACAGCGGTGTAATGAATAGTGTGGTACCTGTTTCATTTGATATGCTTCGAACTTTGATGCTCAACAATTTTACCGAGCACAATGCATTTGTGATGCAGCAGTCGCTTGCAGTAATTTCGAGGTATTACCAGATTTATACATCTATACAATTCGCTAGATATTATGTAGCTTTCTTTCTGTACTTCGCATCTTAGATTGCACTTCCTTTATAAGAATCATCGCCATCGAGACTGCCTGGGAAGCAGGAAGCAGATTCTTTTCTTCCACCGATTCCATCAAAGATATTGCTGCCGATAATTGACGGTGTTATTCAATGCTAAGCACATTGCTTTATATTGCTTCCATTATCTGAAGGGATTTGTCTATCTACCACCTCCAAACAGCTCTGAGTTCTGACAGATCCTCGGGTGCCGGCGCGTGCATGTCGATTACTGCTTAATTGCATGCTGATAAACTGCCGAGCGACAAAAAATGGTCATTTCCTCAGCTTGCAAAACTGTAACATTGCTAGTGTTCTAATTAGAGGTTGGTATCTGCAAGCACCTAGTGCAGATTGCCATTATACTAGTCTATAACCACACTAAAAATAAGGATTCTAACCCATCTTGCGCATCTATTACACCAGCTTTTTCTGGTGCCCTTCCTCAACGCTCATGCAATCACCTATGCAGCGACAGACTGCACTATGCGTTATGCACGCATGATATGGCCCTCGCCCGCAGGGTTTTGTCACCGAGATTTACTCCTCAAATAATCCTTGCAGTTCTAGCAGAGATAAATAATATTTTTCAAGAGTGCCATGAAGCTCCCGAGGATTTGTGTGCGTGACATTTTTAGCGCTTCCAAATATCCTGAGGGAAGCGGCGATGTTTGGTCAATTTCAGGGGGGCCGAGACTGGTTGCTGGTTGCCGCGTCATTAACTCGGCGGTCCATTTTTGATGGGGCCACCGGTACTAGTACAGCTCCATGCGGCCTCACGCAAACATCAGATATCTCAGATTTCGGTGTAGTTCATTTCCGGTCCCGAGCGTCATTGAGCGGGGGGTGCAGCAGCAAATTCTGCCTTGAGAATGCCTCGGCATGGTGGATTATGACCTGATGCACTATCCGAATCCACAAATGTGTAGAGCTCCAGGTGGCAGCTGTATTTTTATGGTACTTATCTGCTATGTATCAATTTGCGCGAACTCGAGCTTTGTCGGCTGAATTCATTTGAGTAGAGTAGAGCAGAGCAGAGTAGTGTACAGAGAACAGACCGAGAGCAATACGCTTCCATCGTACAACTAAGTTCTTAAGGCACCAAAGGCAGATAAGATACAAGCCAGCGTTCCATCAACATGCCTCCAAAAAAAAATTACGTGTTTTTTCCTATCACAAAGCCTTGACCATCGCCGCGTGAGGCTGAAGATTGGTTCAGGCATAGAAGACAGAGATGTTCTCAAACATTACAACCGCTAAGGCAGAGAATCATAAAAAATTAGCAAAAAATTAGCAAAAATTTCCTGTATTGTATGCACATATTATTTAGTTCCAAAAAAGAAATTCAAAAACCTTATACAGCCACAGTTTGGGCCTCCTCTACTGGAACAGACTGAGCTGGAACAGTAGTCTTTTCATCAGGAGGAGCGTTGACCGCATACTTTCGCAAATCTAGTTCGCTCAAGCCCACACCACCACCGAGACGTTCATATTGCTCCATATACCGTTTTCGTCGTCGGTCGGCAATCTTGTTCATCACTGGCCAGTACTCCTCATGCACATATTCAAAATCCACCTCACCATCAAAGTCCTCGTCGAGCTGTTCCTTTGGAACGTATTTAGGGAAAGGTTCCTGGAAAACGAGCTTCTCACGCGTCAGCGGGTCAATGAATGGATGGATGGCCTTCAAGAAAATAGAAGCATACCATGGAATGTTAGTAAGAAGAGCCTTACCCAGTCGCTCTGGGTAATGGTCCTGAAGAATATTGAGCACTTCTCGGCCGGTGCTGAGAGGCGGAATTTTAGTATTGATGCCAACCTTGGTAGGTTTGAAATCGATCAGCAATGCAAGTTGGTCCTGTCCTGGAGGCATAAAGTCGATAACACGTTCAAGCATGAAAACCAAATGTTCAACTTGTCGATGCGATGTCTTGGTATTTTGTCTGCCAGGCTTGAGATATAGGCATGGTCGGCAGTCATTGTCGTATCCCAAAATCACCTCTTTGCCCGTTTCATTCTCTGGAGAGAGTCTGTCTCCACTCAAAGTAGTCTCTGGATCGACACCAAAAGTTCGTCGCCAAAGCAAGGTGCTTTCGATACGCTTCTTAGCATGGTCGACATTCCACTTGGTAGCTCGGAGATACCGCAAAAAGCACTCCTTGGTGAGCCATGCCTTTTCAACATCAGTTATTGGACTCGTTTCCTTCGTTTCTTTGCTCTTCTTGTTATCCACGGGCAGGGCATCTAGATCCTTAAAGTGCTGCAGCACTTGCTCGTACTTTTCCTTCTGTTCCTCATCCAGGGGCGCTAGCGAAGGCACCTTTGCGGTTTCGAACGGAACCTCGAATGGGTCGACGTGAGGCATCTTCTATATTAATCAATAAAATAAGCCAGATGCGTTCCTGTGAAATGGTAAACCAAGCTGCTTCTTAAAAAAAACAGTACTTGGTCTTTTAAAATTAAGGTGGCCAAATCGGAGGTTTAAGTTGAAAAATTACAGTCTTCCCTGCAAGAAAAAATCCCATCGCCCTTGGCGGGGCCGGCCGGACATTGTCGGTAGCCGCTTCCCTCCGGGTTAGTCATCAACAGGGTCCCTGAACGCAGGTTGCTTAGGTAAGCGGCACGCGTCTGGATTATGTGGGCAAGGGGCACCTGCCGTTTTCGGAAGTGAAATCCGGAAAGCCGATTTTGGTGTTGCTAAATTTAATCCAATTTAGTTTAATTTTTAGTACTTTAGGCCGATTGAAATTCCCAGCAGGAAAGTCGTGGTGTGTGTGTGTGTGCAGGGTCTCGCATTCATATCCACCAGAAGCTAGGCATTACTTACTTGGGCTATGGGAATTGCGGCAGTGATCATTCGATCCTTGAGCATTGTGGCTCTTGTTGTTCGAGCATATAAGCATAAATCACTGACCAATCTCGCCATCATTGTGGCAGTAGTCACCGCCGTTATCCACTCGATCCATCCATGGTCGCTAAACCTCACACTCTTATTTGCATTTTACCTCTCCGGCACCAAATTCACAAAGTATAAACATGAGGTCAAAGCGAAATTGACGTCTACAGCATCAGACAAGGGGGGTTCTGAGGCGGGTGGCGAGGGTCCCAGAAACCACGTTCAAGTGCTTGCAAATTCTGTCGTTGCCTCGGTGCTCATCGTCGCGCATTTGATTACAGGCTACGATTGGCTCATGTTTGGCGTCATTGCTAATTATGCAGCAGTCACGGCGGATACTTGGTCTTCGGAACTCGGAATTCTGTCAAAATCACAACCAATCCTCATTACCACGCTTCAGCCATGCCCGAAAGGCACCAACGGAGGGGTCTCAAGGCTTGGTTTGATGGTCGCTGTAGCTGGCGGGATCTACATTGGCGTTGTATCTGTACTATTAGCTCCACTATTTGATGACTACAGCATTATTGGGCTGGCATCAGTAATTGTATCGGTGGGTGCTTTGGGGTTGTTTGGCTCATTGCTCGACTCGCTCCTTGGTGCTACGATGCAAAAGTCGGTGATTGATAAGCAGGGAAAAGTCCTTGAAGCGGCAGGTGGATATAAGCTCCCTGGTGGAGCAGGCGCCAAGACTGTGTCCGGCATTGACGTTCTGTCCAACAACCAGGTCAATCTGCTGATGGCTGCTATAACTTCAGTTATTGGAGTTGTAGGGTTCTATTTTATTACAGCATAAGCTTCATATAGTTTCTCTAGCTGCCTCTATAAGTAGAATATGAATAGTTGCTGAGCAAAAGTGGAATGTGGTAATGCGAGTCTGGATTCTGAATGTTGAACACGACCTCGACGAACGGGAAGAATGCTTGGCCCTCGTTGTTTTTGCTCAAATAGAGTCCCGTGTCGAATTTAATCTTGTAAGTACCTGGTGCAACCTTGCCCTCGATTTTGATCTTGTCTAATGGCGCGTCCCAGTTGATCACCCGACCGTCGTTGTCGGTGGTGGCAGTGGAGATGGCTTCCTGATGCAACCCGTTGAGTCGATGCAAAGTGCACTTGATTCCGGCTGCCGGCTTGCCCACGACGGTGTCCAGCACGTGGCATGTAATAACGTCTCGACTCATATCAAGGGAAGTACAAAATCTGAACAAGTTGTAGTTTGTCTATGGTTATGTGTTAGGAAAGTGTCAGCTTTTTATATGGTGTGCAGGTAGTGTTCGGCGATGCCCGACAAACTCGCGCTTGTCCCCGCATAATCCAGCCGCACATTATGTTGGAGATTGGAGATTGTAAATGTCTGATACTGTACTTTGTATTTGACCCTTGTAAAGATTACGACGACGAAATTGTGTCAAAGTGTAGAGTCCTTGGCGACCGGCAAGATCTTCGTAAAGCGGGATATAGTGAAAGCCGCATCACTTGCTGCGGCAAAGCATGTTTTGGCGAAGAGGTTTGGGCAAGAGTTTGGTGCCATTGCTGAAAGTGGCAAGTAAATCTCCTCGTTTTTATCGCTCGCGAGTATATGCTGAGAACTCACTAGATGGTGCACCGTCGAGCGAGAAACGAAAGCATGAGCTCAACAGAGTATGCCATATACTTCAATCATTCGCAACACAATGATCTCGCTGAGCGCAACTTCCGATGACAATGGATGACGGGACAGTATTTTTTTCAAAGTTTGATTAGTAGCTTATATCCAGTTAGTTCTTGCTTCCATTTAAATAGTATTCGCTTCGATATGTTATGTTAAAATCTCAGATTACTAACGAGATGTGCTTAGCAAATATAATATATATCATACTCCATTTCTCGCAACACGCATATATATAAAAAAGGATGGGCTATTACTGACTTCAAAAATACAGGGTTGAATTATATGTAACGACTGGCTGTGAGATTTTCTAGTTTTTCTTGAAGTTTTCAGGGTATATGCCGCTAGAATACATGCATTTCGTTAACTCAGCTCGGCAACGAGTTCGAAATGCATCAACATTATTTCGGTGAGTTTTAAACCTTTCCTGGCTAGCTCCATTAGGAAACTAATAGTTTTTTGCACCCTTGAACAGAGAGTAAGAAGTTGAGGGGCAAAAATAGAAGGGTTTAGGGTTTTCAGGATCACAGCACCTTTAGCTGCGAGCGTCGAGCGTCAACTTCGACAAGCTGACAACCACTATGAAACCATCATTTTTCTTGAATACGGTCCTTTCAGCAGCATTTCTGCTTGCAGCTCCGCTTCCACAACCATTTTACTTCAATTTGCTCGTTGAATCCGATGATCCGGCACTAGAGAACTCCGTGGTGGCACCTTATGTGATGGCTGGCGTTCAGGTTCAGTACGCTTTGGTGGTGCCGCAGTCCAAGGAAAGGGCTCTGTTCCATATCCGAGATTGTGGATTGTACTACTACTCTGAACAGTTTGGAGCAGTGATTGGCCACGATACGGCGCCATCTGGCTTGCCAGTGCTGAGTTTTGACAGCTTGGTGCCTCACCAGCCAGGATTCTCCGCCGACGAGGATGGAACGTACTTAACTTTCAAGAACCTAGAGAACTGGTTCAGCTGCAATGTACCGGATCCTGCGGGTGAACCTTATCCAACGGTTGTATTCTTTCAAAACATCACAGCCAACTCTACGGATTGTGTCAAGGTTAGATTGCGAATCGACAGGGTGTATGTGGGGTAAGTCCATTTTACATCCACAGTTATAATTTTTATCTGTGATTATTTGATCTATTTGCTTATATATACCTAGTAGATATTGTCGCTAAATTGCTTTAATCTGAACCACTTGCCGCATGCGGCTCGGGGAGTAAATTATTTACAGAGCTCGCCGAAGAACTGGAATCACTTGCTGTTGACCCTTGACGAGATTTCAGCTATAAATTTTCTGGGTAGCAAAGGAAATTGTTCAGTCCTGGTTGTTTGCTTAAGAAAAATAATAAAGGTGTAACCTTGGTGTCGATCAGTTGAATGTTCCATGTCGGAGGTAATGGAGGATCTGCATGTAAACACATGTCTAAAAGCAGATCCTCATAAAAATAGTGGTGATACGATGGAGAACTGCTCAACTATGGATGAATTACTGATTCAGATATCCATCTAGTGAGAGGACGAACGAATCTACACAATCCAAGAGAAAGGGAATACTGAGCTTCTGTGGCAACGCACAACTACATCGCGGTATCCGAGCATATAAGTACGATCAGATACAGCAACATGAAATCTGAAGGAGGTGATCTTCAATTGATGTCATTGCAGATCAGGAGCCGGGGTAAAGTTGACCTGCGAACCAGCTGTTTGTATCAGATACTCGGTACGGCCAATATAGAGTGTAGAGAAGGCCGGCCCGACTACATCTCAGATCTCTGTTTAGGCTTTTCTAGTTTAGTCAAGACTGTGCTTGTTTGATAAAGGTACTGACTATCAATCGTCACTGTCCGCATACCCGAATGCATATCATCGAATTCGAACTTGAAAATAACATACAATATTGAAATCGCTCGCAGCCTCTAGTTGTAAGAATGATGAAGCAATCAAGAAGAAATAGACTGGAAATCAGCAAAACATTAAAGATCACAAAGTCTTGTGAGTGGCTTTCTGTTCCTACCGAGCTCGCCTTTTACTGAGAAAACAATTCAAACTCAATCGGCATCCGCCGCATGCGGCGAGATGAGCATGCCATGGGCCTGGCGTTATTCCGTTCGGGAAGGTACCGGCAAAAAAATATCCCTTGTTTTGATTATCTCACGTATACTTACGTTTGGAAGTATCAGATAGTGCCGTATGTTCTCTAGCTTTAATGTTCATCCCTTGGCCCAAAGAAAGTAGTGTGTCCTCGTTAGCACCTCGACATGTGAGCCAAGACTTTAAAACCTCAGGCCACAATCGACCAAATCTTGGCTTTTAATAACGGCAATCAAATGAACCTTGGCACTCATAGGAAGGCCTTTTTACTAGTATAGCTATCGGAAGTACAAACATCATAGATCGTGGCTGGTACCATGGTATGACACCTGCGTTCCGACATGGGGGATCACATTAAGTCCAGCCCGGCAAACCTCCAGTACAGCGGCTCACGAAAAAAACTATAAATTTTGGACAATCGCCAGGCTACAATTATAATCTTCAGAAATATCTCTTTCTCTTTCAATCATCTACTACAATGAAGTTCTCTCACGTCGCTCTTGCTCTTGCTGCCGCAGCCTCTGTCTCTGCCGCCTCTACCGCCTCCTCCAGCGCTGAGTTGACTGTCATGCAGGACTCCATGTCCCAGCTTGAGACTCTCCAGAACCAGCTCAGTGGCATGTCTATGGATGACAGCAGCAACCCACTCAGCAGCATCCTCCAGCAGATCATCCAGGTCGTTGAGAACTTGCTCCAGAGCTTGGAGAGTGCTCTCGGCGGTGCCACCTCGGCTCTTCCATCTCTTCCATCTCTCCCATAATTCATCATCCTCAATTTCTTCTCATTCTTTCTCACCCTTTTCAAATTTCTACTATTATACAATCATTTTTCTTATATAAACAAATAAATATACATTCTATTCTCTTCTGGAATCTTGCTTGAAAACTTGGTCTGTAAGTCGCACTTTGCACCTAGACTATTCCTTGAACCAAAAATCAGTCACAATATAACAATAGAACAAATTCGAAGATATCGTTGCATTGCAGCAATTTTAATGAAGCTTTATCTGGTAATCGCGTTTTATAAATCGAACGTGTACTGTAAATCCTCTGAAATTTCACTCCAAAACACTGCGCCGTGCGCTCGTGGCTCTCGCGGTTCATTTGGCGCGTCCGACGCGACGCGCGCGCGATCTGGATGCGCCGTTTATAATTCTTCCAGATAACTTAATGGACACAACATGCCTTTGTGGACAGGGAGATAGATAATTTGACTTCGCTCTTCGAATCCGGTAATTAATGGTACCTAATGGCAAGAAGGGAAGGCTCGCGTTCCCGAGCCCGTCAGAGTTCCCTAATCTTCCGACGTTTGGCAAGTGGCTGCCCATTGCGTGTCGCGATGTAGTGGCTTTGACCCGCTACTCGGATCATTATCGCGATCCGTGCCCGAGAGAGTATATCGTTCCATCAAGCAAGGGCCCTTATTTCTTTCGCAACCATCCTATCAACTACGTTATGGTGACTGGGAAATGTGTAGCTTTCAAAGCCACTTATTATAGAGATTCGGATTCGTACGACTATGAATATACCCTTGACGATGATACCGGGGGGCTGTTAACCGTAAAGGAGAAATCAGACGAACGAGACGAGAACCCAGATCAAAGCAAAATAGTCGGCCACTACTTTCAAGCACGCGGATTTGTAGGCATGATTTATGAGACGAAGGTGGTGCGTGCTCGTGATATACGTATCCTGCGGAAAAGTGTATTGAGTCCCGGGCGTTCAGTGTTTGAGCTCTTCTTGGACGCCAGTGCTGAAGTACTGAGGGTACGCAAGGAACTTCTCTGTAAATCGTGGCAGCCGAAAGAGATATACAACTCACAGCTGACGGTTGAGCAGGATCCGGAGCTATACGCATCATTCAGTCGAGCACACTCAATCTTCCAGAAAAGCCAGCTTTTTCAGAAGAGCATTGTAGACGATTACATTCCAGGCTCGGGCCACGAAGAAATCATTCAGGTTGCAGACACTTGGAATGAAGCAGAGCAGGTGAAGGAGAGTGTGGAGTTAGCTGAAAGCGAACATGAGCACAGTGGTGGTAGACGATTTGTGTGCAAGTACAATGAAGAGCTCGAAAGCATTATGGTAAACATCTACGAAGGAACATCCCTGCGTATACCACTGCTTTCAGGCAAGCCCATTGTGGTTGAGACGGACTCCCGAGATTCATTTGTGGAAGATACTCAAGATTCGTTCCTGAAAGACACTGAGGGGACTGAAGAGGAGGGAATCGTAAGAATCGGCTCTAACACATCTATCTGGTTTTCGAAACGTGGGGAGATCCGTATGCAAGACATAGAGGATTACGACCCCACGTACTTGGAGAAGTATCACGTAAATGACGACGACCAAGAAGGGCATTTCGATCGACTCGGAAAGTATGACCAATCAAGATCAGCTTCAAAGGCGGGTCGCAAGCTTGATCTATTTATGCAAACAATTCTGCAAGTTTTGCCAACCTCAAGACGGGCCCGCAAAGGGAAGTTACTAATGACTACAACTGCAAGTCCAGAGAAGGATGCCCGAATACGAAAAAGATCCAGCAGTCCTAAAATGGCGTCAAAATCGATTGCAAGGCAGTTACCAGTTTCACTCGAATGTGTCGGCTTTGAGTACATTATACGAAGCAAGGTCGAGCTCTACCATGATTCGCCTGTGCGTAATTCATTCGAATCAGGCGCAGAGCGCATTCTACCGTGCGGAGAAGTCATAGCGGCCGGCACCGAGTACTTGGCCGGTGCGATGCGGCGTGGAGTCAATAATATTTGCCCAATTATAGCCCACGTCGAACCTCTATTGTCGGATCTTTTCAACAAATCTATAGTTGAATCGGTAAAGCATAAACGAGGATGGACGCCGATATCGAGACAAATCGCACGGGATATCATATTCTTTAAACAGGTTTACCGTTACGCTTATCAAAAGTCGCCTGACTTGTGGCACATGCTGGAAGATCCCGGATCAATATTGTTTGAACCGATCCCATCAGAAGCCATAACGAAAGCCCTTAAAATGGGAGAGGATTCTGCCGTGATGCGAGGCGACCTTGTAATAATTGATGACAAACTAGTGCGCGCTACTCCTGAGTTGTTTGCTCCACTGGTACGACTCGCGTTTATTAAACCGCATGGAGAGAGGCATAAGCGGCGCACGATGGACCAAGTCATTACGCAGGTAAGGGCAAAGTACAAATATGCCCAGCCCGATATGATCGCTATGGCAGCGAGGAAATTCGTATTCGATACCGGTCTTACTATTGACTAGATTTTGCAAAAAAAGTTACGAATCTCTATGTATTGGACAATATGGTTTGGATCATCTCGTTGCCAATAGCCGCAGCCTCTGGGAACATGTGGGCGAAATACTGCTGTGTACGTTCAAACTCCTGCTTGTAAAGTTCAAACGACCCCCAGTTGACGATTTTGGACCAATTCCTAGCTGCTACCACAAATTCCAGATCGTCCGGCCGGAATTGCAGAGCAGTCAGACAGTCCTCTATGCAGTCGTCAAGCAGCCTATCGGAACAAAACAAGTGTTCTGTGACACCAAGCCAGATTCTGAAAAGTGGCGTGGAACAAATCATGTGGTCGTATGGAACAATGCCGGATTTTGCCCACGAATCGACAATTGCCAATATCGACAGGTGAGAATTTGGAGTCCGACCCTCCGGCGGCTGTTTGCTCAGACTGAAACGACCAAGCAGCTTATCGGTGAGAAGTAAACTGTGAGAAGGGTCCAAAGATCCGAATACAGCTTCCTTTGCGCTGTAAAGACGCTGCCTCAGCTCGTCGCGTTTGTTTTCTAGCATAAGTTTATACAACTCTGTAGCTGATTCAGCGTACTGTAGAATCTGCTTATGCGCAGCAGGATTTGTGATCGCCAGTCCTGCATAAACGTGCCATTTGTTCGAGTAGATGCGTAATGAAATGTTGACCTTTGCATTTTCGAGACCGCCGAGCCAACGAGACATGGTCCATGGATACTGATTATTCGCCATCCACGCGCTTCCCATACTCAAGAAGGCCGCGTGCGTGACTGCCTGGGTATCTGCCGTGATCTTATCGTGCTCCTTCGCTGATAGGTACACGACCTTCGATTCCAGGCAGCTGAATAGCGCTTCAACAAACTGGAATGACTCGGCCGATGCCCGATGTTTAATGAGAACAAGAGGCTGGCCCTTCGTTGCCACCTTCGGCCCATGCAATGAATGACAAGTAACGATTTCAATATCGTCAGGTAGATGCTTCTCGAATGCACTTATCTCCGGTGCCTTGCATGATGTTTGTCCACCAACAATCGAGCCGACTTTTGTCGATGGGCCGTATATCGACACAATTTTATCGATGTTTGCAGCTTCCACACTGTAAATAATGTAATCACTCTTTCGGGATACAAGGTGACCATTCCTGACAATACTCACTCCGCTGTCGGCGAACTCTTGTACAAGCGAGTCGTATCGCGATTCCTGGTCGCATGCAATGACTCTAGATTAATTAGCTCTTCAATAACTGTATTCATTTTTGCGCATACGTCCATCCAGCCTCCGAGAATCTTGTCGCATATAAGCGACCCATGTCTCCGAGGCCAATGATGCCAATGACCTTGGTAGCCTTCCAGTCCTCGACACTGTCCATGATCGTTGGTGAGTAATGCGGAGAGTAAGTAGGTTAAAAAAAAATGTCTCTGATTCATACAACGGTCCTCAACACCAAAACACGATCACGCACTTTGATATCTGATGTGAATCCGAAATTCTCTATAATACTAAAAGCTGTTAGGAAGAGATCGTGCATGGTTTCCGATCATGTTCTAAATGGGCTAAAAAGTCACAGGCAGGAAATTGTGGGCATAAGCCGCACTGCGGCTTAAATGGCTCATGCGCAGAATGCGATATGGATTCAAGAAACATAATATGAACCAGGCACTATTTTAACTGTGTCAGTCACACGGTTTGCAAAATTATCTACTTCACATGAATCGAACTCAAAAAATGTGTGCTTCCAAAGTTGAATGCCCACACCAAGGGCGCGTCGAATTGGGACACGACACTATTCTATATCCATCAACCCGGGGGCAGGTATGGACACAGAGTTCATATACCATGAAACAATCCGGCAGAGCAGCGGGCGGCGCCGGGCAAAGTCGCTGCTTCAGAATATCGCCTCTCAGAACCCCTCGGCGCCAGCATCGCCTGAGGAGCGAATTGAGCCGAAAGTCGCTGTACATATACCTGCCGAAGCTGATGTGCCCAGGAGACGTGCACACTCGCTAAGCTATAATACCCACAAAGAGCCATTGAGCAAGGAATATACGACCACGCCACTAACTAAAAAAGAGAGTGCGAAAATTCGCGAGCAGTCTCTTGCGCTAGACGACGAGGGTGATGATGACGAGGACGACGAAGTGGACGAGGCGAACCTGTACAAATACGCTGCATACCAAAACACCGCCAATTTCTACTCGAGGTCTTGTACAAAGTTATTGACACAATCGAGAAATATCACACAACTGCTTGCAGAGCTAAACGATGGATTTTTGAAGGTTAAACTGGACGCTGCCGAATTTGAGAATGCGTGTAACGAGCTCATATCTGACCACGACAAGTTTTCAAATTTGCTTACCAACGTTGATTCAAACCTATTGCTTTTCGCTAAACTAGAGAGGGCAACAAGAATGCTTCATGCGCCAGGCTCAGACCTGGTTACAAAATCGACGTTCAAGCCACTGCTTCAAGACCTTGATGAGGGACTGGAATACGTCGAGAAGCACAAGACATTTAAAGATATCGACCTTTACCAGATGAGGTACCGCCAGTGCATGACGAGAGCGCTTCAGCTATCTCAGTCATTCTTCAATACTCAAATTCGAAACATTACGTCTCATATCCAACAGCAGATTAGTGCCAAGATGCTCAACTCGACGACCCAAACAGCATTATTATACTCGAGATTCGAAAACGAATCGGCCAGACTAAAACCGTTGACTGAGGAAGTTGCGTTGAGATTCGAAAATCATCGAGAGTATTACGGTTTGTTCAGCGAGTGTTTGAAAACATACTTCACAGCAAGACAGCGGCTTTTGGGCCCAATTATACCCAAAACTTTTGAGGAATCTTCGAATCAGAATATTGTGCAGTTTTTGAGGTATTGTCTTAATTTCTACCGGCAGCTTTGTCACGATGAAAGGAAACTTTTTGACAAGTTTTTCAATGCCGGCTATCACGAATGCGACGAATGGCTGACGACACTATGCGACCCACTTTATGACACACTGAGACAGAGGATTATCCGAGAGACTGACATCAACAACCTTTCAGAAATGACTTCTATTCTGTTAGGCTACCAGGGAGAAGAAAATATAGATGCGGAGCAGACTCTGGTTGATTATGCGGTCATGTTCCGGCCAATTCTCGAAGACGTTCAGTCAAGATTGGTGTTCCGAGTGCAATCGATTGTCGATCAGGATATTGTTAAATATATGCCAAAGCCCGAAGATCTGAGCCTGGGCCATCGCAGGGAATCGAATGCGAGCAAACGTGAGAGCGTTAGCTCGACTTTTGATACTGAGCAGCTGTTGCAAGGTTGGTACCCTCCAATGCAGCGAACTATTTTATTGCTTTCGCAGATATACCAGCTCGTCAACTCAGCAGTCTTTGATGACCTAGCGCATCGCATTTTACATGAGTGCTTGGTGTCACTCGAAACCGTGCATGCTCTAGCTATTGCCAGACTGGGCCCAGCTGAGGGTGAGCTGTTCCTTATCAAGCATTTACTCATCTTGAGTCAACAAATATCTGGATTCGACATTGAGAGCATACCTGCTGAGACTTCCATCGACTTTAGTGGTTTACAAGAATCGTTCGCCAAAGTGCGGCAAGAAGGTGCCAGCTTTTCTGGGTCGACTTTGCTTAACTTGGCTCGAGAGAGTGTTCCCAGGGTGGTCAACAATATGCTCGATGCCAAGGCTGAGCTGTATGTGAAGCTACGAAACGCCATTACAGAATTTACTGAAGCTGCAGTCAAGTCTATCGTCAAGGCAATAATTGATGACCCGGAGCCCAAAGATGCATTGGAAGCTACAAGGAAGCTACGTCAGGATGCTGCAGAAGAGCTACCGCATATCCGCAAAACGATAGGATCATATATTGAGGACGAAAGAACGATACATATCCTCATCGACTCGATCCAAGACCTTGTCGTGCAAACGTACGAGGGATACACTGAGCAAGTGCTGTCAAAGTCTGATGATCCAGACCAGCTTGATGGGCTGATGGAAGTTGATGGAATGATTTCCTGGCTTGGCGAAATTGTCGGTAAGCTGCATGCATAGGTATATATATCAGAATAAATAGAGCATTCAAGTAGCGGCAAGTGTTTCACTTTTTTTCAAGTTCTGTCGGATCGTACGTGTTTTGGTCCAACATTAAGTTCAATTGGTCCTTGAGGTATGGCAGCCTGCTTGGGTCGATCAAAAGGTGCGTATCATCAAGCTCCTAGTAAATTTCGGTTAGCCATCAAATATATCGTAGATCAATTACTGACTTCGATGATAATGTCATTATATTTGGAGTCGATATTGAGTATTAATGCACGAATAGCAGGATCACTTGAGAATTAGCTGCAATTGGGACTCGAATATTAACTACCATTCAATCAATGTTCCTAGAATCGTTAGCAATTACAGTAAATAACAACGATTCATACCTTTCACTGCGCTTGGTGGCATTGCGTTCTGCCGTTCAATGTTGTAGTTGAGGTTGGGAGAGATTTGATGGTGATATCACCATTGTCTCAGCCGTCCTCCAGCTTTCTTCCCCATACCCATTGCCATTCGGGGGGTCGCACATGTCAGAATGAGTGAAAATGACGTGAAGGACCGGGATGAAAATGAGATATCCGAACATGAGGAAGGTGATAATGAAGGTGCTGAAAGAAAGGAAGTAGAGGAAGCTGGGGAGAGCGAGCAGGAGCAGGAGGAGGAGGAGGATGAGGACGAAGAGAGTGAAGAAGATGACGAAGACGAGGATGAAGAGAGTGACGACGAAGACGAGGAAGAACCTAAATTGAAATACACAAGAGTTACACAGCTTCCTGCAACGTTCCTCAAATCTGACTCCATATCAACTTGCCTTATTCACGACAACTTTTGCGCTTTTGCAACCCATGGTGGCTTTATACATATAACGAAACCCGATCTATCGACAATCAGAACGCTCAGGGCACATACTGCATCCGTGCTGGCTCTTTCGACAGACGGTTTTTACCTCGCATCTGCATCATTGGACGGCACTGTCGTAATCGGCTCGATCGAAGATCCTAAAGACATCTCAAGAGCATCGTTTGGCAGACCGGTACATTCAGTCGCTCTCGACCCAAATTATAAATCCTCAAAAGCATTTATATCAGGTGGTTCAGATTCGAAACTCATATACTCGGAGCGGGGGTGGCTAGGCAAAAGAAACGACACTATAGTTAAAGAGTACGAGGATTCCATGATCATTGGCGCATTCTGGATTGCGGGCCTGTTGATATGGTTCACAGATGATGGAATCACAATATACAGCAAATCAAGCATGTCACCGATTGCGAAGATTGCTCGGCCGGAGAGTGTACCAAGAGTTGACATGTACAAGCCCCGCCTGTGTTCTCCTGAGAGCAACAGGGTATATATTGCATGGGTCGATATGATCTGGGTACTCAAAGTCAGTATAGCCAAGCCCAAGATCCCAAAAATCATGTCGTCGGCGTCGTCAGCAATGTCGTTGAGCCCCGAACCGAAAGTCGAAATTGAGGCGATGCGACAAGTGGAGTTTATGATCGGGGGCATTGCACCGTTGCATAGCAGTGTACTGCTGCTGGGTTGCCACCCGAGAACAAGAGGCACAAAGGCCAAACCACCTGAATTGAAAATATTCGATATTGAGAACGGGGAAGAAGTTTACGCAGACGTACTGGAATTGAAGATGTTCGAGCAGTATGGCGTCAATGATTACCACCTTGGATTCCGAAGTTCTAAAAAGGACTACTTTGTTGTGAGCGCCAAGGACTCGGTGATTGCGAAGGAAAGAGACTTGAAAGATCGAATTGACTGGTTAGTCGGGCGGGAAAATTACCACGAAGCGTGGGACATTGCCGATGGCATTATAGACCTGGACCGCCGTAGAGAGATTGGTATCGAATGGGTGACGCAGCTGACAAAGAATAAGGACTGGTCAGAAGCAGGGCATGCGTTGGTCAAGGTTTTGCATTCTTCAGATACAGCAGTTTTCAAGGCAGAGTGGGAAAAATGGGCTACTATTTTCATTCGAAGTGACAAAACAGAAGAGCTCGCAGATGCACCTCTTCCTGACGACCCAGCATACGGAATTAACAAGAGTATATATGATACTGTGCTAGTGTTTCTTCTGGAGCACGATCGACTCAAGCTTCTAGATCGGCTTGAACAATGGCCCTCTGAATTGTATACAATCTCCGTGCTGAGAGCCGAGATTGAGGATATTCTAGGTCAAGAAGATGATGCAAAACTACGAAAAGCGCTGGTAAAGCTAAGCATCACTGGTGGTGATCCGCTATCGGCGATTCCTCATCTTTTGCATCTCCATGATTCTTCAGTTGTGGAAGTGGTGAAAGATTACCATCTTTTGCCATCCGTCAAGAAAGAGCTCCCTGAGATTATGACTGTTTCATTGACTGAGGATGATCTCAAGCACGCACCTGTTGAAATTATTCGCGAACGGACTGCCGACGCAATCAAGCTCGTCGTCGATGGAAGGCACCAAGTTTTACCGCAAGACGTTCTAAATCACATCAAGGCGCCCGAGTTGCAAGTGATTGCTTTCCTGTACCTGGAGCAACTAAACAGCATTGACTCATTTTTGTGCAAGGACTTTGGAGACTTGCAAATCAAGCTGTACGCTGAATTCGACAGGCCAAAGCTTATAGCCTTCATTCGAAGGAACAATAACTACAATATTGGCAAAGCAGTTGATGTTTGTGAGCACAACAATTATACTGCCGAGCTCGTTTATCTGCTGGGCAAGGTCGGGCAAAACAAGCGCGCCTTGAAGCTCATTATCGAAAAGCTGCAAAACCCACATCAAGCCATTGAGTTTGCAAAGGCTCAGAATGATCGCGAGCTTTGGAACGATCTGATAGACTACAGCATGGACCGGCCAGAATTTGTTTCAATGCTGTTGACAAACGCGGGCTCGAGCGTCGACCCTATCGATATCATTCGCAAAATGTCAGAGAAGCTGGAGATCCCCGATCTCAAGCGAATCATGGTAGATGTTTTCCACGAGAAGGACCTTGTTTTGTCTATTTCTCAGGGAGTGCTCGATATTATCAAAGTTGAGAGTCTAGAGTACTCTATGAGCCTACGTGAATCGCGGCTTAGAGGCAATGTGATCGATTTCGAAAAACGCCCAGACCTTGATCCTGAACAATCAATTGTCCTCACACCACAGGGTGACCTTAAAACAGAATCCGTATTGCTCGGTGGCGAGGACCTGGTCTGGTCAAAGCAGCGCAACCACCCAAAACAGCAAAACGCTCCTAGCTGGTCTGTTGCACGCAAAGTAACTCATCTCGGTTACATTCTCAGTTATTTAAATGCATAATCTTCTGTATGATCAATTGTAATTTCTGCAAACAAAGTAACTTGACAACAAGTCGATTGAAAAGCAATGCAAGCACAAGAACCAAGAAAAAGACGAACCCCAATTAAAATTTTACAAAAACAATAAGAACACATAAATATATACAAATGCAAAGGAATAAATATCACAACATCAAAATCGGTTGAGCAATGTGGCAGTCCACCATGAGCCGTTTTATGCGTTTCAAGGCAGAGGCGGGAGGACCACCCCCGCCCTTTTTGCGTCTATTGTGCAGCTCCAAATAGCGCAGCGACGAAGGCAGCCTATTTTCGCACGACAGCTCCAGCAAATCCACCAAATTGTTGTAGTTATCAGAATACACCTTAAACGATTCAGTATTCGAGTTCATGAGCGGTCTTGATGGCACACAGTAGTCGTACATAATCACCAGCTCAATCTTGATCTTCGCGCCCCCGCAGACAAAGTCGACAATGCACCGCAGAGTGTCCAAAGTCTTGTCCATTGCCACAACGGCATGAAGCTCGTATACTTTGAGATTGGGAAAATATGTTTGAGCAAGTGGGAGAGCCATATTAGGCACTGTTGTATCGTCCATGCGCAGGACCAAGTGTTCAATATGATGTGCCTTGGACTTGGATTCTTCCAGGAAACTGCCCAGTTGGGATCCACAAATCAGTCTATTCGTAAATGCAGGCTTCCTGCTTTGTCCACTATAGGGAAAAGTCCAGTCAATGCAGATGCTACGCCACGACTCTCGTTCGAGCAGAGATCGATACTGCGAGCAAGTCTGTGAGAGAGCAGTGATATCCTTCCCGTTCAAGTGCTCGCTCACACAAAGAACAAGCTCTAGCGGCAGCCGCCCTAGACTTGCCATTGTGTCGCTAGCTGGTTTGTGAAAGAAAAGAAGAGTGTAAACATAATCCAATGGCGATCCCGATGCCTTTATATATGCATTTTTTGTGCCGTCCGCTCGTATATGCCAAGTGCGGAATACAAGCAGCAAAATCACGTAAAAAAAGTTTGTGTGGGGAACATGCGATGAGATGTCTTAGGACAGGGGCGCCGCCCCCCTGTCAACTCAATTAAAGTTTGTTTATATAGGCATTTACAAGAGAAATTACAGGGGCAAGGGGGGTTAATGACCAGATGGGAAATTAAAGTATATGAAATTTGATTTTAGATGCAAGTACAGGAGGGGTTTTGAGGGTGAGTTAAATATATATGCATAGGACAGAAACGTCGCATTCTAATGCGGCGCATTTCCGTTGATTCGCCCGCCATTCGAGCGGATAGACGTCCACGAGCCGCTTTGATCAGCGTAGTAATACGACGAGCCTGTCGAGTAGTCGGTCACTGCGATTCGTCCAACGTTGAATACAAATGGACCATCCGCGTAGTTGGTAGCACCGCCGGCCCACTCAATGGTGCCTGGCGCATTAGACGGGTCTCCGCCTGCCCACGAGCCAACTTTAATACTGAGAGGAGTCTGCGGGTAATCTTGCTGCACTGATGCAGATGACAGGGACCTTACCAGGGTGCCGTCGATGTACCAATTGAGCAAGTCGACCGTCCAGTCGATTGTGTAGTTATGAAACAAGGTTTGAGGCGACTCGACGCCGTGGTATTGCGCTCGATCGAATGTGGGTGTAGCGCCCTTGGAAAAGAAGTTTGATTCGACCTGCGTAGTGTCGGTGCCGAGCCACTCGAGATCGATTTCGTCCAAGTCGTCACTCTCGAGCACCAGCGACGATACAATTCCCTGTCCAGGCGAGGCCTTGAGTTCGACCTCGACTCGGCCAAACATTATGTAGAAATTGGACTGGATTGTTGGATTGTCGCCGCTCTTTGCAATTGTGAATGCCGCGCCATTGCCGCCATATGAAACTTGCGACGGGGCCTGCACAGCTTGGAATGAGTCGGAGGCACCGCTGCCAAAATTGTGCACAAAGTAGTTCGAAAGAGCGGTGTCTGCTGGGCATCCGGATTGCCTGATAGGGTTGCATGAAGAGTACGTCTGGGCGCTGGCGAGCTTGGCCGTTGACGACAACACCAATGCAGATGCCAATGCTTGGAGAATCATTTCTATAGTCGACTGCTTGTCTTCGAGAGTATCGTCACTCGCTTTCCAACACGACGGAAAATCGCTCTTAATTTATATTATTCGAGAAGGCCGCAGAAATTGGCGTGGTTGGTTTGCCTATGCATTGTTGTACGCACATCGCGGCATTCAGTTAGCGGCATGGTCTATATATTTCCGAAACAGCCAGATAGCGTCACTGCCGTAACATTAAATTAAGTAGCTGATCATCATAGCCATAGATTATCTGGTCAAGTGTATATATTTTTGGCCCTCTTTCCATGCGCATGACCGTTTTTTGCAAGCACAAAATACATGTTTGCTGTCTGATGATGTCTAGTCTCTTTGACGGTGCGGCGCTGATTTTTTTTAAAAATAGTTCCACCGCGGTGGTAAATTGTAGCTTTAACGACAGGAGAGTACATTGATGGTTTCCACAGCTATAGACTTAAACTAGTATTGTTGCATGATGCAGGAGTTGAGAAATTTTGTTGGATCTTGGCTAATGGTGTGTGCCAGCCATTTTATTTTCCTCGATGATAGACCTCATGCTTGACGAAGGCTGAGACATCAGGATGCATGCCCCTAGTCTGCACGTTAGAGAATCGCGTTTCGAGGAAGGGCAAACCTTGTTAGCCATTAGTGCACCGGTCAGAAAACAAACCACATGGCAGGGTGACGATATGCCATTAAAAGTGCATTCTGCTTGCCGGATTCTACCTGCTGTTCGCGATTATGTGTTCCAGGGCGTCCCATGGCGCGTGGCTGAAGCTATAGAAGAAAAACGGTGTCATGGAAATATGGATAGTTAATCTCTGTACATAAAAACATCTCTAAGGTCTATACCAGCTTCCTCCACATAGGCAATGCTTCTGGAAGGCCATTACCCACAAGAAATTGCCGTGTTTCGGCATATCCCAGTTGGACCAAATGCCGCACTTTGTACAAACTCTATATTTTGCAGGCGCCTCATTGCTAGGCATGTAAACTTTTCGCAGTTGATCAATTTTATCACTCGAGGCAGTTTCACTTTCTGCTGCTATTGCGACTGTAATTTCGCCGTCGATAGGCTCTTCAGAAAGGCCAAGCCATGTTGTATCGTAGAAATGAAGCACGGGAATGTTAATCTCTGGCTGGACGAATTTGCGGAATATCTCGACGATGCGCGCCGCTAATTGAAGGTAGTCATCAGGAATTCGACATTTCAGCATGAGCTCTTCTTGGTTTGCCTGAGATTTTTCGTTTTTGTGGAAGTTTGCCTTTGCTGATGTGTCGATTTCAGAAACCATCTTCTCAAACAGCGCCAGCGACACAGGAGATGTTTGACTAGTCTCTCTCAACCGTCTCAACGCTGCAGGCATTGGGCCTAGTGAAGTTGCGCTTTCGCAATTTTTCAGTGCAATGCCATCAAGTCCTCTGAACCCTCGAAGGCATTGTAGCAAGATGCCTCGTGGGATTTTCCCCAGCAAAACAGTCATTGCAACCGATACTCTGTTTTCTTTGTAGTATGTGCCTGGCGAATCCAGCCCAGCGATGAACAGCTCTTGAGCAATCGAAGTGATAAAGTCACACGTCCACCGCAGCAAGCCAATCATCATGTGCACCTGGAGAGCCTTAGACTCTGCGTTGTTTCGTTGGTCGCCATCTGAACCGTTCACTGCCGGCTTGGCATATGACAGCGTACGCAGTGTGAAGGCTAGTGCAAAGCCCACGAGTCGCAGGTTGAGCGTCGCCCATGCAAGACTTCCAAGCGGCGACCGCTGCCAGCCGGCATTGGTCGAGAGCGAAAGCTGGATCGCGAAAATGCGCTGCGTTGTTGGGTTCATCAGAAGTTTATCTATAGCATAATCTGAAGCCAAGTCAACCCCGAAATTCATCGACCTATGAGGTTCTTTCATCATGAGCGTGAGCAGCTCTCCACGGAGATTGGGGCTGTCATCGAGCTTATGTAGCTCCTGCTTCATCAGACACATAATGTCGTCACTGCAAGTTGTCATAAAGCAAGCCGCCGAGCTGCGCACCGACAGTGCAATCACCGCATCTATTCGTTTGCTTTCATCGGAATAGTCGATATCGCTACGGAGATATCTGATTTTCAGCACGTCGTCTTGGAGATAAATATACGAGACCAGGTTATGCGATACGCATGCTTCTTCAACAAGGTCCACTTTGGGGAAATGATATCCTACTTGTAGAACACTCTCAATTGCACCTTTGACAATCGCAGGGTTTTCGCTTCTGGGGGGCTTTTGCTGTGCTCGCAAGTCTAGTTCGCCCTGGAACGTAAGTATAGATATGAACGTATCGAACGAAGCCATTTCCAGTCTCAGAACTGGGTCTTTCTCTATCGTTGTTTTGAGGTGCAGAGACACGGTAGTGTCCTCTATCGTCGATGCGTCTTTTTTATTCGATAGAGAGTAGAAGCTGTTGTGTAAAGTTACTCCATCAGTGCTTATGTCAAAGATTTGAATAGTTGTGCCCTTGGTCGATGTGAATGCCGCATAGAGCTCGTCCGTGGCGGAGTTTGTCGCATTCTTCAGTGGCACCTGAGGTACCAATACCAAATGCGTCAGAAACTTCTGCTCTTCGAGGCCTGTAGTTGGAGGAGCAAGAAGCCCGGTCCTTAGTACACGTTCGATCTTGAAAGTAGCAAAATCAGTGCTCGGCAGATTCGTTGGCGGTGGATGGTTCTGTGGTACATTGCTCGGCCGAGGAGGCACCGCCCAAGTGATGGTAACTTTATATACTTTGAGTAGCCCCGATCGCGAGTACGTTGCGATTGTCACGACTCCACTTGGCGAGCCCTTGATCGTCGCATGGGTGATGAGATCGTCTACAGGTTCTTGCCTCGTCTCAAGCGACGCCCCAACCTCGTAATACCGTGCCTCGTCGGGCGATATCTGTGATAATAGTCGAATCATGCCCTTTTTTGTAATTGCCAAGCATGCATGTCGGTTAGTCACGGGACAATAGGGACCAATCTGTCGACCTTGATTCACAATATATGCCGCGTTTTGATGGGACTTGTTGCCCGGCTGATACCTTAGCGCAGGAGCTGGAAGATACACTTGTTTATCAACGTCCAGCCACTTGAACCCTACGACTGCATCGAGCTCATGGCTGGTATTTTGATTCTGTGGGATGGATATGGCGTTGTTGTAAACACACGAGTACGCACACTGGCCGGACAGGCTTGTCGCAAAGATGAAAATATCGCCTTGAACGTCAATTGCGGCCACATCTGTGCCGGGACTCCATGTGACGTGCTGGAAAGGTACTGCACTTTCCTGTGGCCTCGCTAGTGTGACAGGGTTGGTCAGGCTCCAGCTGTCGCCATCGTCGCATTTGAGGTAGTTGATCTTAAGGGTGTTCTGCACCACATATGCGATTGCACCATGCCTAGCCCACGATATCTTGCTACTTAAATTAGTACATATCTGAGATGAATTCTTTTAACTGGATAATCATACTCATTGCACCCTGATCTCTGCAGTGCCGCCAGCTTTTGCTCCATTATATTCCATATGCCATCTAGAGAAAAGTTCCGGTTATTTTATTCCTAAATTATGGAGAGTGAAATTAAAAGTGGTGGAAAATTCATGGGGGGAAACTCCCAACGCGCGCACGCGTTTTCCGTGCACACACTTCCAGGCCTATTTTTCCCCCAGCCGATCCCTCCGCCAGGGACCAGTGAGACTACAGAAAATTCAAAAATCCTAAGCAGCAACGCCCTTTGCAACGGTTCGAGATTCTGTATACTTTTTCACGCCACACGTAGATAACCGCGTCGCATCTCGCTCTAGCCGATCAAAAAAAAGACACGAGAAATCGAACTAGTGCAATAAATATGCTGCGACTGGCAGGCTCGCTCATTCACCCTAGGCATGAGCACCACGACATGCCGGAGGGAGAGTACACGACTGGGGAACCCCTGGGTGTGATTATGTGGCTACACATTCTGTTCATGGTGTTCGCGTTCGGCATTGTATTCCCTACAGGTATGGTCTTGGGGCTCAGAAGATCGAAATGGCACGTCCCTACGCAGATTTTGGGCGCTGCATTCAGCACCGTTGGCTACTTTTTGGGCCATGCCCATAAGGGGCGACAATACCCTGCACACAACATCCATTCACGGTTCGCCAACTGGGTGATGCTTCTGGCTGCCATCCAGGTTGGCGCCGGCGTGATTCTCAAGCTGCATATCGACAAGGGCTTCTTGGGCAAGATTCGACAAGTTCTAGTCAAGGCGCATTTCATAGTGGCGCTCATCTTCCCGGTCGTAAGCTGGGTACAGATGGTGTTTGGAGCTATTACGATCCCAGGCTTTTGTCATGAAGACCACCTTGGCCAGTGCTTGGCTCACGAGATTATGGGTTCTTCATTCGTAGCGTATGGCTTCTTCTTGTGCGCCATGCTCTTTGTGGGGCAACGATGGTTGGAGAAGAGGAACAGGAGCCAGGAGTTTTACGACTCGACTATCATCACATTGTGGGGTATTGTCAACACATTCACCGAGCACCGATGGGGACAGAGCTGGTCACATAAGGACTTTGAGCACACTTCTATGGGTATTATTTGGTGGGCTGCTGGCTTGGTAGGAATCTACACATCCTGGGACCGACGACACAACCGGCCGCGAAGAAACCACATTCCGGCCTTGGTCATGATTTTCACGGGATACGCTATGGCCAACCACGGTCAGCACCTTGAAGTGTCTGCCAAAGTTCACACGTTCTTTGGGTACATGCTTATGGCAGCCGGAGTAGTGCGAATCATTGAAATCTCCTTCGTGCTCAAAGACCAGCCGCACGACAATGCGAATATCAGGAACTTTCAGTTCTTGACGCCGTTCCTACTGATTGAATCCGGTGTGCTATTCATGGGGGCCACCGAGGAGCAAATGCAGTTCCTGAACGATTTTGGCATTATGCACGGGGCTTATATCCTCACTATAAGCTCTGTCGCGTTTATCCTATTCTTGCTGATCGCCGTGCTGTCGAGTTTGTACGTGCAATTGGGGTCTAGTGGGAAAGAAGTCGATGAGAATGCGTACCGGCCAACTCCGGCGTACCAACCAGCAGGCACAACCGCCGCCAACGCCAACGACGACCAAAGTGCGGGTCAGCCTGGCATTGAGCTGGAGCCGTTTTTGTCCGATGATGACGACGATGCGACCTTGCATCCTGGCCATCACCATGCTTGAAAAGGGCTCCTAAGACAGCATAATTGGGGGTAACTGTGTGTGGAGAGAGCATAAAGTCATTTTGCGATGGTCGCTGGCCTGTGATTGGCCCATGATAAGAGGTTGCAAGCAAAAAAAAAACATGAGACTCGCCAACAGTCATCATTATACTCTTATTTCAGGCGAGAAAAATAAAAAAAACTAGGTCCCGAGTCTCTTAGCATAAATACAATTGGACGATTTGAAAAAAAAATCGCGGATCCGAGTTTTTGGCATAATTGCAATTTGTGAAACTACACCTCCCCCCACTTTTTCAAAGTAGACATCTTCTGTATAAAAACTAGAAATTTACATAATGATACCAGTTGTTTGTATTCATATTTATGCCATTAAGTCCATTAAGCTCGAGTGTGGTCCTATTCGCAGCAGAATTTGCAGTTTTTCGAGAGCTTCTCCTTTGTGGACCGCGTTGTGTGAGGCGCGCCGTTGGCCGGTTTCGCACACGCCCGGGCGCCACACACAAACGTTTGTGCGTCAGCGCTGCTCACGCTGCGATTAAGCACGCCAGGGCCTGACCAAAGTGGTAGAGTTGAGAAACAAGTGTCTGGCCAAAAGTATATAAGGACCATGGTTTCTCCTTCTTCTTAGCTTGTCTTTTTTTTGTTATAATATATCCAAAAGTCGAAAATACAATTGACACATAAATAAAAAATGACTAACCAGCCACACGAGCCAGAATTCGAGCAGGCCTACAACGAGCTTTACTCGACGCTCAAGGACTCGTCCTTGTTCAGCAAGCACCCAGAACTCGAGAAGGTCATTCCAGTAGTGTCCATTCCAGAGCGAGTCGTGCAGTTCCGAGTCACTTGGGAAGACGACAATGGCGACATTCAGGTCAATCGGGGCTACCGAGTGCAGTTCAACTCGGCGCTCGGTCCATACAAGGGTGGTTTGCGATTCCACCCGACTGTGAACCTTTCCGTGTTGAAGTTTTTGGGTTATGAGCAAATCTTCAAGAATGCGCTCACCGGCTTGAACATGGGTGGTGGTAAAGGTGGTGCCGACTTTGACCCAAAAGGCCGGTCCGATGCTGAAATTCGACGGTTCTGTTATGCATTCATGATGGAGCTGCAGCGACACATTGGCCCAGACACTGACGTGCCAGCCGGTGATATTAACGTTGGCGGTCGAGAAATTGGTTTCTTGTTTGGTGCCTACAAGAAGATTCGAAACTCTTGGGAAGGTGTATTGACCGGTAAGGGCCTCACATGGGGTGGTTCTTTGATCCGACCAGAGGCTACTGGCTACGGTTTGGTGTACTACGTTGAGAAGATGATTGAGCACGCCACTGGCGGCAAGGAGTCGTTCACCGGTAAGAAGGTTGCTGTTTCTGGATCTGGTAACGTTGCCCAGTTTGCTGCGCTCAAGGTCATTGAGCTCGGCGGCACTGTCGTGTCGTTGTCGGACTCCAAGGGTGCGTTCGTTGCCAAGACTGAACAAGGTTTCACTCCCGAGGAAATCAATGAAATTGCCCACCTCAAGCTTGCACGAAAGCAGCTCTCGAGCCTCGAGTCCAAGTTCTCTTCCAAGTTCCAGTACATTGACGGTGCCCGACCATGGACTCACGTTGGCAAGGTTGACGTTGCACTTCCATGCGCTACTCAGAATGAGGTTTCTGGTGAGGAGGCCCAGGCATTGGTCGCCCAAGGTTGCAAGTACATTGCCGAGGGCTCCAATATGGGTTCCACCATTGAGGCCATTGACGTCTTTGAAGCCGACCGATTGAAGCGAGCCGAAGGTATCTGGTACGGTCCAGGTAAGGCCGCCAACTGTGGTGGTGTCGCCGTGTCTGGTCTCGAGATGGCCCAGAACTCTCAGCGAGCCACCTGGACCAGTGAGGAAGTCGACCAGAAGCTCAAGCAGATTATGTCTGACTGTTTCCGAACCTGTGTCGATACTGCTTCCGAGTACAGCACTGAGTCCTCCAAGGGCTTGCCATCTTTGGTCAAGGGCGCCAACATTGCCGGCTTTGTCAAGGTCGCGGCCGCTATGAAGGACAGTGGTGACTTCTTCTAAACAATCTCAAGCATTTTTTTTGACTCCTGTGTACGACTTTTATGATTCTTATTTTTTTATATATATGTAGCTCTTTGTAACATTAACCGTTATTCTTTGAAATTTTACCACTTTTTGTTCGCTCCAAAACAATTGAGGGACGGTGCGGCGTGTTGCAGTGACTATCGTGCAGGAATCTGCACCAATTGTGCGACAAGAAAGATGAGCTTCTCATGCATGCATGCGTCACATTAGAGCCCGTTCGCCCGGTTTCGGCGCGTCGTAGCGGGAAGCGCAATGACACTCTAAAACGGGTCTTTCACTTTGCCAAGCGCATTTTTTATTTGCAGTGTAAAAGGTCTCTCGGGACGTTGTTCCCGGTGCCAGAGATACGCAGTTCGGTCCAGGCGGTGATTGGACAATAGACGGTATGAGGTTTTGAAAGGCTAAAAAGCAGCTTTAGCCGAGAAATTTGAGAATTGAGATCTAAGCAAAAACAGTGTTTGGCTGAGATCTTGATCTTTCAGGGGGTGAGTGAGAGGAAGCGGCGGCGGAGGTTGGTTTGTATTTTCGGCCATCTGAGATGAGATGGCATCAGATACATTAGATCGATTGATAAGATAACAGTTTTTGTGAAAATCTCGGTGTCTTACAGGCACGGCGTCTGTAAGAGATGCTATGTGCTTTATATCCACTGAGTTGTCATATGGCGAATGATAGTACTATCGTAGAGTAGATATCAAGCTGTCTAGTATGTCATCATTGAGGTGCGTTTTAGAAGGATACCTAGTTCACTGTGATGGCTGAACACTGAGACGTAATCTAGGAGCCTTTCAGGACTAGTTCACCACAGCCAAATTGCCAGCGGCTGTAACGGTTCCGTTCCACGTTGGGTCGATAAATATAAACTATTGAACTTCTAAAATACTTCTACGCATAATGAATGACAATGAGCGGTTCAAACTTGCCGCTAAGCCATGCCCCACAAGCCATTGCCAAGCTTCAGTGGCTTTTCAACTCTTGGCGTGTCTACAAACCACGGACATGGCCATGTCAAATACAGCTACGGTCCAAGTTGACTTCAAAACCACCGAATTCACCTCACAACCCAAGTTTGTGATTCAATGCTGAACCAAAATAGCTGAGACGGTCAGTAAAAACAGGCTTGGCTTATTCGGGTCCCCTGTCACCACCGCCACTAACAACAACGTTATTAGTTGCTGCGTCTCGGCAGGGAGGACCGGCTGTGAACTTTATTTGGTAACTCCCCCCAATAAAATACTTTTCGAAAGTTACCCGGTGATTTTCCTATTTACAGGGTCCTCAAAAAATCTTTTGTCCATAGTGTTGAGTAACAAGAATCATCCAATTTTTTTTTCCACTTTCCACTTCACCGTAAAGCCCGCTCGTTTACGGCAACTCGAGCCGTGACAACCAAGAGTTTCTCTCGTGTTTTCTACACACGAGCCGCGCGGCTGAAAAGAAGAAGGAAAAAATAGAAGGGCCGCATTCTCCGGGCATCTCCATCATGTTTTAGAAATGCACACAAGCACAGAAAAAACTCAAAGTGCTGTCCAAACTCTAACCTCGTGATTATATGGGAGGCATTTTTGTGTGTGTATGCAGTGCTGTCGGACTGGTGCCTTTTCGAGGTCTATTTTCCCGGGCGCGACTGGAGCACTGAATTTTTGTCCGGCACTTGGGAATGAAAATTTACAAGGGCATTCTTATTTCAAAATATTTTTGAAGTAGTATCATGTATATCAGAGTAATAGTACTGAAAGAGTTTTTACTGGATGGTTTGGGCATACCTACAAGCGAGATTCTTGGATTTCTTGGCGGCCAGCATCTAGTCGACAAACCCCATCCGAGAAAAGTCTCATATCGGAGGCCATCGTAAACTCTCTAAAAATACCAAAAGTGGCGTTTCCATGCATCTACACAGGTCTTGGGCACAAGGGAGCAAAGAAAATAAAACAACGCCACTGTACAGTTTGTATAGTAAGCCAACTCTAATCCCGAGCTTGTGCCTGGGGGTTAAATGTGTATATAAAGCGCAGTCTCTCGTTCGTTTTTCGTAGTATACTTATTCCAAAAATCACAATGGTTTCCTCTCAATTTATTACAGTCTCCGCTTTGATTGCACTTGCGTCTGCTCAGAACAGCCGAACCCACACGGGGTCCATAATTTTGCAGAACGCCGCCGCGATGGTGGAGGTGATGCGAGGCACCGCCAATAAGGCCAACAACCAAGGTGTCGACACTCAGAAGGTTGGTGACGGGTTTTTGTGCCCAATGGGTGATCTGCTATCTAGCGATATTATCCCCGCTGGTATGGACGCGCAGAAATCTGAGCCCCAGTCGCAAGGCGCTATTCGGCGACTGCAGAATGACGAGGAAGGGCTCAAGCGGGAACTCGGCAGCATTTCCTGCGACGGTTTGAGTGGGCTCGAAAAGACTATTAAAGGATTGGACCCTAATACTGGCTCTGGAGGCAACCGAAAGCGACAGAACAACCAGGACCGTGGCCAGAACGACAATCAGGACCGTGACCGTGACCAGGACCGTGATCAGGACCGTGACCGTGACCAGGACCGTGACCAGGACCGTAATCAGAACCAGAACAATGACGATGATAGCGATCAGGACAATGACGAAGATGATGATGCATTTGACGACACCACGGAGGGTGCTCTCGGGTTTGGTGTATGGCGAGCAGTGCAGATTACCCTAAACGCCGCCAATGCTGCGGCTCACGATCCTGGCGTGGACGCTAGCGCTATCTCAGGCAAGTTTTCGTGCCCGGCCACTGGCCAGATCGCCAAGTCCACTGACCAGCTTTCCAATGTGCTGAGCGGGTCGTCTGCAAGCCATACTCGAATGGTGCGACTAATTTCGGAAAGTGTCACCAGTCTTGCCGACGTGCCAGACTACAAGTGCAGCGAATACGACAGCTTGAAGTCTGCAGTCTCGAAGCTGCAAGCTAAATTGGGCAGCACTAATGCCTCTGGTGCCGCCTCTGGTGCTTCTGGTGCTGCTTCGGGCACTGCGTCTGGTTCTGCGTCTGGTTCTGCTGCCGCTACTGGCTCTGCAGTCGTCACCTCCGGCACTGCGTCGGCATCAGCTACCAGGTCGGTCTCTGGCTCTTCTGCTGCTGCCTCTGGCTCCACTGGTGCTAATACCAAGGCTGCAACTGCCTCTGCTTCTAGCTCTGGTACCGGTGTTCCTACTGCCGCAGCTACTGGTGGCGCCGCAAAGAACATTGCACGATCGGCTGTGGGCCTTGCCATCCCAGCAGCACTGCTCCTGTTTTAAAACCACTGATATATATGGTAACAAAAATAATAGGTGTTTTTTAAGTAAATCTATGGATCATTAATTTTCAAAGAATGAAAAATTGTAGACGTAAAATCGTTAGGATAATCTAAATGGATGAGCTTCAGTGTTGAACACATAGTCGTCCAGTGAAATGTGCTCGGGGTCGTCGAACAACAAGTATGCATATTTAAGAGTCTCGGCCATCCAGAAACTCTCCACAGTATCAGTAAAGGAGTAATACTCGTCATTGGTCACATCCCGCACCCCGCTGTACCCAATAATCTCCATATTCTTTCCCTTCACGCCCGTCATTTTGCGCACAGACTCAAACATGCGCCAGCCGTGTTCCTGCCATTTTGGATCACCAGTTATTCGGTACATGTAAAACACAGACTCAATAGCCTCCGGTCGCATATTGTAATTGGGATTCATCTCCGTCATGCCCTCGGGCTGGTCATAATTGCCACGAACCGGCCATCGCGTGCCGCCATTCTTATCTGGCACTCGTGCAATTGTGGGCCGGCTGGAAAATTGTCGCTTCTGCCTAACCATTCCAGCCTTCGGATCGGTGCCCGGTTGATATCCAGGCGGCGGACCCAAATTACCAGTGGTAGATGCTCCCGAGTAAACAGGCGTCGCGAGTGGCGCTGGCTCAATATCGTAAACACACGCCTTGTCATCAATGCTTCCTGGGCAAGCTTCAACGTGGAACGACTCGGGCATGACACCGTTTCGTGTAGAGTTGTATGCCCATACACATCCTTGCGTAATCGCCGCTCCGAGCTCGACATCTTCCGGCCGATTCAACAGCTTGCCACCGAGAGCAAACATGCCGCCGGCAAAGCATGTCAAATGCTGCATCTCATAGTCATTGTTCAAAGTGCCACTGCTAGTCAGTCGCTTCTTGCCAATAAACAAAATATCGTCGTTATTTGGCACTTTAGGTCTGAAAATGACATTGGCCCTCGCTTGATCAACCATCTTCTCGTACAACTCAACGTATTTGGGTTCGCCCGATCGCAAAAGCTGAAACTCTTTCATAAAATACTCATATGCAGAGTCAACAAGCCCGCCAAACGCAAATTCCTGAGAGTATCCATGCGATCCATGCCTCATGCCCTTTGGTTCACAGAATCCACGCCGGAAGTTGACCGCTCCCGCTGGAATGAGAATTGGTTGTCGATTGTCAACACTCTCAAGACTTGACACGTCTCTTTTGCTATGAACATCTGGCGAAGAATATTGCGGTGGTGGCTGTGAGATCTGACCCGGCGATTGCTTCAAGTCTGCTGCTATAGACTTTGGAGGCAATTGAACAAAAGTAGCACTATCGTCAAAAATAGGAGTACAGCCCGAAACGTCGGCAATAGATGGGTAGAGCCATGGGATACCAGTCTGGGGTGCCCATTCGTAAATGGCATCAGTAATACGAGCAACCGCATCATAATACTTGTCCTTCTTGGTAAGCTGCGCCAGTCTGGTAAATTCGACAGTCATGGAAGCAATCTCCGAAAACACAGAGTCAGTGCCTCCCCTGAACTTCTTCTCAGTATCTTCATCTTGCCACTTGAAGAATGTCAGCGGTAGTCTATTTGGGGTGTCAAACGCGCCAAGAAGATTTTCGGCCAGCTCTTCGGCTTTTGTCAAAAGAATCGTGTCCTTGCCCTCGCTGAGATCAAATGCAGAGATCAAGCCACCCAAGTATCGAATTACAGTTTCAAATAGCGGGATATCAGCTCTAAATGTCGTCTTAAAGTTGATATTGCCAACAAACTCGACCGCTTCGTCATACTCTTGATCAAAGCCCATAATCTTTAAGGTATCGAGAGCATCGACCATAGTAGCACTCCAGCCCAAGAATGGATCAGATTTACCCAAGCTTACCGGCAAAACTTCATCCCAGCCCCAAGCATGCTCCCGGTATTGATACCATGAAGTGTTCATGACCTTGCGCACCTCATCTCTTCGTGCCAATCTGATCCTAGTCTGCTGCTCTGTTTCTTGAATATCCGCCTGTACTTTACCCAGCTTAAGGGATCCCGGCGGTGGCAATGGTATTGTTTGCTTTACTGGGAATTTCTCCTTGCGTGGCAGATTCACTGGAGGAAGCGTCTTGCTAGAGTCCTTCTTTACTCTCGACGAACCCCCGCCACTCGTAAGAATCTCGTACTTACGCCAGTCGTACTCCTGCTCTGTAACTTTATTGTTTGCTCTCAGATTCGGGATACCAGGCCGTGGCGCTTTTGGATCTTGTCCACCTATTAGCTTTGGCGGATCAGGTCTAGTCGTGCCGGCATTCGTGGCAGCGCCATCCACTGGCCATCGAATTCCTTCCCCAGTTTCTTCAGCCTGAGTCAAATGTTGAACCACTTGAGGGATCACTGCGGGAGGATGTTTTCGCTCTTCATCCTGCTTGATCACTCCACGTACCGCTTCCTCCAATAAGGCTTCAAACACTGGCTTTTGCTCTTTATTTGCAGAAGCTGACGTGGAAGTGCTGATCGACGTACTGCTGGCGTCGTCGTCGTGGACGTGTTCGTTAGCGCCGTCGTCGCCCACCGCCAGATGCTCGCGGCGCACAGTGTGTATCCGCTGAAACTGCACCAAGAAGAGCATGAAGAAGACGGCCACCAGCAGCGGCAGCCTGTATCTTCGCACTCTATAAGCCAGCGACCCCATATCTCCCCTAAATCTAGTAGAGTGAAGTTGAAATTGTAGCGTCAGATTGGTTGTGCATGAAGAGGATCTCTGGGGATTTTTATGTGGGCGGGTTTTGGAAATAGAGTCTTGGCATGTAATTTAGTCGGTTGCCGCCAAAGGGGCGGTTCTGCCAAAAAAGACACCTCTCACACACACACACAAAACAACTCGCAGCTACGGTACATGGCCTATAGGCCCCCCAACTGTAAGCTTTTTTATTTTGTATTTATATTATACTCTTGCAAGGCCCTTTCTCTATCAAAAGAGCTTATTCAAAAATGCAATTTGGCAAGTGAAGAAAACTAGAGCTGCAAAGTATATCAAAGTTTAAAACTAGCAAGAGCGTTATTGTCGGCTCGAATACGGACCTAGGGGATAGACGTGCCGGGAGAGACATGATTCAGGAGAAGAAAAAAACCCATTTACTAGTAATTTGTAGAAATACGGGATAATTAATACCTCAAATTTTTCGGAGAAGAATGCAATTTACTGTGAATGTGTATGACTGTGAAGATGGCGAGATTGTATGGATCAGATTGTTAAGTGTAGCTATACATCCGATTGTATAGGTTCTGAGGCATCGATGGATCAATAGCGGCGGTGCATACAGTAGCAGTGCTACCCCTCCGCAGATGAATGAATGGGAGGGCGTGCACCAATTTCAGATAGATGGTATGGAAATGCACAAGTCAACAGTTGAAGCATCTTTTATAGCCAAGCAAAATAAGAGCAGTCTAGAATGTGATTTTCTGTTAATTTTTTTTGTCCATTCGCTCTTGTTCCTAATGCCTCCCCCGCATCTGCTGCTGGTTGAAGTGAAGTGGCTTCCCTTTTATGCACGCCGCACTGTGTGTCTGTGACTGTGAGAATCAGATCAGATAGTGCGGCTAGCCCAGTATTACGCTAGTCGAGTACGTGTACTGTACGTGTCCATGTGCCAGCCTTACCGTTCGTATTTTTATTTTGATGAGCGGCCAGTATTTCAGGCGGTGATCTGAAGAGATTCGTTTTGACAAAGGATTGTTTATAAGAAGGCGGGGAAGGAATCCTGTTGATTCTCATAGAGAAGAGTTGATAGGGTATACGTGGTATATGCTTGTAGGTACAACTGTATACAGTAAGGGTTCATGGGTTTCTCAAATACCCAGAAGGAGGAAACCCTAGTTTACATGCGCTAATTTTCTCTCAAATTCGGTTAGGGATGCTTTCTACCAATGTGCGTGAGGTACTGTACTAGTACCGTAGAGCACACACAACGAAACTTGTTCAGCCGTGCCATAGAGAATATCTAGATGGATAATTCTCATGCGTAAGAAGAGCGGGCATCTATTTATTAGACTTTTCAATAACGGTGACAATGTATATAAGGTAAACAATTTTCAAGGATCTCTATCTGTGATTCAATCTTCCAATGTCGATGAAATCGTTTTGGCTTATCAGATTGTCATCTTGAAGCATGATCCACGTACACTTGAGAGGCAACACCATGATATTCAGGGGGCTAGGTTCGTGAACGGCCATCTCCACAACCAGGGAAAAAAAAATCCAGGCGTGGTGGTAAGGGTCGGATGACGAGGTCTCAAAGAAACAAGGTGATTCAACAGTGATTTGTATGAGTATCGTCATAGATTATTATACTAGGGTCGTCAAGAATAAGGTTAGCCACCAGTGTGAGCTACACCATTCAGTTCATCGACCGAAATGTACCCCTTACATCCAGAGAAGATGCACAGAAAATATAACTTTACAAATGCATTATTATTCGGAGACTAAAAAACTCTATTCTGTTGCACATGTGTACTGGTACAGATGTTTGCTGTATGAGAGCATGTGGACGGTGTTTTCATCGCATCGATGAGGAGAAACATCGAGTGGCTGGATAAACAAAATCCGTTGCTGAGACACACAAACATTGGAACAAACAGAAACCTGTCCAGTACCCCATGATCTATCAAACCCTTATTGTATTGCTTAGTTCCAAGAGATGATTATATCATATATACCTCAATTTTACATGAATACCTCCGTATAGCACTGATCGAATTCAGCAGCTTCGTAACAGCGAAGATTTTTAAACGGCTGCGGCTTTGGGCGGTTTTTTGGTTGTTTGGGTCCCTCCCCTCCCAATGGATGGGCGCACCCCAAAAGTACCCAACTAAGAATAACTGGGCCAATCAATGGCTAAGAAGTGAAGTGGCTGGGTGTGCGCACTGCCTTAATCATCCTAGTACCCAACGACCCCAAGGACCCAAACACCCCAAGAGCCCAAGAGCCGTGCGCATACAAAGGATCCTTCAAGGTCCCAAGGTCCCAAGCATGTTGAAATGAGGGAAGGTCCAAATTAAGAAATACGCGCGCCAAGTTTGTTTTTCTAGGACGATTGTAATTTATTTTGGGGGCTGGGAGAGAGTCTCTCGTTCTCTCTGTGAATATAAAATCTCACACCTTCTCCTCACTCCTGAATTTCCCTCTCGTTCTTGCTCTTTCAAATTGCATTTTTTTCTATTTGACTATCAACTAAATGAGTCTTTCTACTATTGCTCCTGTCGAGGTTCCTCTCTTCAACCCTGCTCTGCTGCCAGAGTACGCCATCAAGGACCTTCCTCAGGGATACTCCATCCGTCCCCTCCAAGTTGGCGACTATGACCGTGGCGTGCTTGACGTTTTGCGAGTGCTCACCACTGTTGGCGACATTTCCAAACAGGAGTTTGTCGAGCTCTTCAACCACTGGCACAAGAATAACGACACTTACCACAATATTGTCATTGTCAACTCGGCTGACCGAGTTGTCGCCGTGGGCTCGATTGTCGTTGAGCTCAAGCTCATTCACCAGTGCGGTAAAGTGGGCCACATTGAGGACATTGCCGTTGCATCTTCTGAACAGGGCAAGAAGCTCGGTTTCCACATTATCCACGCTTTGACCCACATTGGCAAGATGCGAGGCGCATACAAGGTCATTTTGGACTGCTCCGATCACAATATTGCATTCTACGAAAAGTGCGGATACTCCAAAGTTGGCGCTGAAATGTCGTTGAAATTCAACAATGAGCAGACCCGTCTTTAATTTGGTTCTCTCTATCCCATGCATTCGTCCCCCTCGTCCTCCCCCTATGAACTGACTTTTCTGTTTCCCAAACATCCTGTTTGTATTTATTTTTACCAGACTTCTTATAATAAGACTCTTAATGCATTAAACTTTTTCTTGACAAGTATACTTTACTGCGCTTCTTTTCGTAGGTGCTCACTGCGCGAGTGAGGCTCATGTCGAGGTATACCAGTTTCCAGGGTCCATCTCATCGTTGAGCCGCTCTCAGGGGGAAGAAGGATAAGCGATGAGCTTTTATTGATGCAGAGATATTAAAAATGCAAGGACCCTGAATCAAGCTAAAATACAACGAGCAGGAGAGCCAACATTTGGGTCTTCTAGAAGCGAGCAACTTGGGTACCAGTTTGGCGTGACATTGGCTCCGACCCAGGGTTGTATCGTCAATTTTGAAAAGCTTAAAATCGTCGCATCTTCACAAAATCACTCTCATTCAATTCGTTTTAGTTGATTTGAGGGTGTATATATATATTTGATTATTAAAATTGTCCATAATTCAACTATTATAACAGGTTTTTCGTTCGTTCTGATTGAAGAATTTTTTCCACTGGGGGGTGGAATGTGACGTTACATTGAACCATGGAGCGGGTGGCGGGTGCGCGCCGCACTCCACAGTAACCTGGGGTAGGAGAACACTAGGGAAGAGACCTTCAAGAGGACCCATCTGATAGTGCTTGGGAACTGGATAATTACTCTGTTGGCAGTCGGGTTCGTTCATTAAGATTGTTGTGATTGGGATTCAATTAAAATTAGCTGGGTTTTTTCTATTTTGAATCTATACCGCCTGTGACTAGACGGTCGAACATGTCGAAGCTGTAATGATATGACATCCCTTGGACAGTTTGGCAATCTTTTTTAGTTATAATTCCGAATAGTAAAATGCTTAATGAATGGAAAAGTCTATCAGGTCATACGTAACAGAGGGCTGCATATGTATGAAGGTCCAAGTTGTTAGCTATTTGAACTATACAGCAGCTCAAAAGTCAATAAAAAGGATTTATTTGTGAACAGTTTAAAGTGCTAGTGTAAAAATGAGCTTAAAACGTAAAAATTAGCAAGGGAAATTGCATTGAGCGATTCGGCCAGCTTCAAGACCGTGGTTGTTGGTCCACTCGCCACACTGAGTATTGGTGTAGTCGCCATAGGTGATTCTAGCACCGTCAATAGTGCCCACATCGGCGTAATCAACGTGATAGGTGACACTCTTTCCAAAGTTCAAGTCGACAGTGCCATCAAAGCCTTTGCCGCTGCCTGGCTGCTTGTTGACCTTGGTACTGATGACATTGCACGCACCGTCCACGGCGAGGAACCCGGTACCGCCGGCGGTGCCGCCTTGGAAGCCATTAGAGGTGAGGGAGACGTCGACGATAAAGGCACAGTTGTGGTCCCCTGGAGGGTGGCATCCTCGGAATGGGCCCGCAACGGCAGTAGCTGCGAGAGAGGCGACGACAACGGCGGAGATGGTGGTCGAGAAGTGCATTGCGAATTGAGAAGAGAAGATTGAGATTGTTTGATTTGACACTGCTGGTCTGATAATGATGATGAGGATTTTGATAATTGAGCGGGAATCAAGTCATTTTTTATAGTTGAGTTTGACCATAGTCCATACTGTCTCGAACATGTGTATGACATAACTCCATCTGAGATAGTGATAGTCAAGACATTGTAAAGATTTTCATGGATCAGAGAGATCATCCTCGTTATGACATAGAGAGAGAGAGGCTCCACGGCACGATAATTCGCGGAAATTCCTGAAGATCTAATTTGTCTGAGAACTGTGAAATATTTCCTGCCGAGTTCTGTTTATCCCCAGTTTGTGGCTATATTCTGGACACAGTCATTTCCCGAGGACACTTTATTGTTCATGTCAATGCGATGGGGTATGTAGACCCTCACGGGCCTACACAATCCGATGGGGGAAAAGCTCCTCTGAGATGAGGACGGAGGCGGAACGGTTCAGCTTTCCGGTCCACCAAACGTCAGTCGACGTCACTCCATTAGCTCTACCGAAAACACCAATAAATCGCAGATCTGTGCTGAAATCTGCTCAGTAGTTCTCATCTAGTGAATGCTACTGCCGAGGACGTATGGACGTGTATTCGCTAAAGGAACCCAAGGTGCGCTCAGTTCTCGAGCTTACCTCCTGCTCTTCATCCACAAGGACATGGAATCAACTACTCTTTGCCACAAAAGAATAAGTGACGTTTCGGTTTGACCGTTATTCTGTCCGAGACTTTTTCTGTTCATCAATCATCAACTGATTACCCAGACATGATTGCTATTTCTCACTTCAGTCTGCATACTCATTCTTTTTCGGAATAATCATCACCTTTTCGATGATCTGCCTCCCCCATCTTTACTTTGATCGCTTAAGGTTACTAAATGCAGGGATCCGGGCTTGCGCAACACGCGAGCCTCGCGAGGCTCATCATGACGTTTGCAAACGCCGATGAGTCTCGTGGGACTAGTATCTAGATTCTTGGCACTTGAAATACGCAATTCCCTGATATTCCCAAATATGAGTGTGCATAACCACGGATCTCGAGTCAGGCGTAGAGCAATGATCCGATCCGTAAATCCCCGGATACGTGGTGAGCAATGAATCAGATATATCTATGAACTTGTCAAATCTAGATGTAATTCAAAATTCTCAACTTCATTCCATATAATAACCTCAAGGGTGAGATACTACGAATTGGGAGGTGTGCGGAGAGAGTGTATATATATCACCGAGCCGCACGCGCCACTTGATATCTCATTCATGTCAGTACCAATGTCGCGGTCGTTGGTGACGACACGATCCGCAACTGCTCGTCCGTATTCTGGCCGAGCGCCTCCGGTAACTGTTTGTGCAATATCAGAAGCCAAGAGCAATGCAACAGCGGTTGGACTGTGCTTCTTCACTGCAGCCACAAACGTATGCGTCTTGTGCCATGTAAGACCCTGAAAAAAGCGCCGCCCCTGCAACAGAACCTAATCATGAACAGATCGCCGATTCACAAACGTATATTAGAACGCTGCATAAGTTGGACGTCTACAGCCCGTCTGAGATTTTCCTTCCCGCAGCAGCAATCGAGAACAAGTCGCGGCTGGTGATGCTGCTCGAGGAACTGTTCCCGGAGGCCACATTGACACCAGTGGGCCGTAAATGGTTTGATGCCGACAATTGCATTTCGCTTGTCACCAAGCTCGCACCTGCTAGATTTGATCTTGATCAGATCAGGTTTGAGCTCGCGGATAAGTCCCACACCGCGTCTGCAACGACGGCATGCTTACTCGCTGTGCGGGAGCGTAGCGCGAATGTAGGCATGGCATCGTCGTTACGATCGGTGCGATTCAGTTACGAGACAAGCGAGAGCTGCATGGTGATCGACTCGAGAACTTTGAGAGCATTGGAGCTGGTTGAGAACAAGTTTGAACACAATGGGCCGTCTTTACTCAAAGTGATCAACCGCACTCAGACGCCGATGGGCCTAAGGCTGCTTCGTACGAATATTCTCCAGCCGTCGACATCTGTGGAGACTATTGAATTGCGGCTGCAGGCAGTAGAAGAGCTGGTCACCAAAGAGGCAATTGCGGTTGAGGCCGGTAAATGTTTGAAAGAGTTTGGAGATTTCGACCGACTGCTGACGTCTATTCTTGTTGCCAGCAAGAGCTCTGTCACTCAGCGAGTGAATTATATCCTTCTTCTCAAGCAAAGTATCCAGGCTGCCAGCCAGCTTTATGACGCTCTGACAGATGCTGAGAGTTCTCTGCTAGTTGGGGTGAGGAACACGATGAATACGCAGACACTTGGTGTTGTCACGCAGCTGATAAACGCGGTTATAAACGAGGACTGCAGATGGGCCAAGTCGGCACTAGAGCTGCAGACGCAGCAGGCGTACGCCGTCAAGTCCGGTGCCAATGGGTTTGTCGACGCTGCCCGGGAGGTGTATAGGCAAGTGACCGACATGGCGTTCGAAAAGATTGCTACATATGGCGAGAGTTACAGACTGCCAATTGAGCCGCGGTACGACTCGAGAAGGGGATTCACAATGAGAATGAAAGTGAGTGAAACCGGTACTGATCTCAGCACGCTGCCAGCGGAGTTCATCAACCGCGCGAGGAAGAAGCAGTATTACGAATTCAGCTCACTGGATCTCGTCAAGTACTCTGCCCGCGTAAAAAACGCCATGTCAGAGATCATGCTGCTGACAGACCAAGTCATCACTGCGCTCATTGACAACCTTGCGGAGTTGGCCTCTGACCTGTTCCAGATCGCCGAGGCCGTTGCGGTGCTCGACATGGTGCAAGGGTTCGCCAAACTCGTCATTTCCAGCCGCGGGTACGTGCGGCCGCAATTTTCGCAACTTTCGCGAACCATCGCCATCAGGAGCGGCCGGCACCCGGTGCTGGAGACCCTGATGGATGCATTTGTGGCCAACGACGTGTACATCTCCGACGACACTGACCGCGTCACCATCATCACCGGCACGAACATGTCTGGCAAATCAGTGTACCTCCGGCAAGTAGCTATGCTGTGTGTAATGGCACAAGTAGGATGCTTTGTACCTGCGGACTTTGCCCAGTTCTTCGTGCTGTCGTCGCTGCATGCGCGCATCTGCCACGACGTGCCGCACCACGCCGCGGCGTCGTCGTCGTCGTTCTCGCTCGAAATGTCCGAGATGGCGCACTTCCTCAAACTGGCGACCGCGTCGTCGCTCATGATCATCGACGAGCTCGGCCGTGGTTCGTCTGTGTCGGATGGGCTCGCAATTTGCATGGCCGTCACTGAGCACCTCGCTGCGACAGGCACGCCGACCATGCTCGCTACGCATTTCCACGAGCTCGCGCAATTGCTGTCGTGCAAACCGGCCATTTCATCCATCACAATGAAAGTCGACCTCAACGACCCTAAACGCATGAAAATGTACTACAAGACGCTGCGTGGCAACGCCGCAACGACGCTCGCGCCGCAGCAGATGCGGTACGGCATCTTGCTCGCTAAAACGGTGCCGTTCCCAGACATTTTCCTACAGTTTGCAGACGAAGTGGCCGATAAGCTCGAGAGTGTGCGTGTGAACAGCGCTACAAGCTCTGAATTGCGTCGAAGATTCAACGCCACAAACGCAATTCTGGATTTGAAGGCGGCGCTCGTACATATAGCACGCGACACAATCGACGCCGAAACGAAGCAGCGGCTGTTACAGCGTCTACAGCAAAGGGCCGTCGAAAAGCTATCACAATACTGCTGACTTGTTGAAAAAAAAACATGGGGGACATCAAATTGGATTATACATAAGAGATAAGTTTTTTTTTTATGTAGGTACTTCCAGAAGAAAAATCTACAAGTTGGCCTTGAGCAACTCAAAGACTCCCTTTGGGCCCTGCGAGCCGTATGCGTAGTACTCGAGCTTAGGTTTGTTCTTCTCGATGTGATGCAAAAGAGGAGTGAAGATGCCCCACGAGACATCGAGCTCGTCGTCTCGCACAAAGTTGGCATGGTCGCCATTGAGTGCGTCGAGGATGAGCGCCTCGTATGCTTCTGGGATCCGCGCATCAGGGAACTTTTCGTGGTACACTAGCGATAAATCGGCAGGCACATTGTCACGCGCAAAGCCAGGACTCTTAATGTTGGTCTTGAAAAACACCGCTTCGTCCGGCTGCACGCGGATCACCAGCTCGTTAGCACCGGGCGCCTTTAGACCATTGGCAGTCTGCTCTTGTTCCTTGAATCTAATAACCACCTCGACTTTGCCCTCATCAAGTGCTTTGCCAGCAGACATGATGAATGGCACGCCTCGCCACCGGTCATTGTCAATGTCGAGCTCAAACGCCGCAAACGTCGAGCACCGCGAACCTTCCGGAACGGTCTTATCGTCTGTGTAAGCTGGCTTCTGGCCATCCTCAGATTTGTCGTACTGGCCCAACACCACTTTCTTCAAGTCAATTGGCTTGAGAGCCTTGAGCAACTCGACTTTGGCGTCTCGGATCGCTTCGGGTTCAAACGACGTTGGCTGCTCCATCGCTAATAGCGACAGCACCTGCAACAAGTGGTTCTGCATAACGTCTCGAATGATTCCAATCTCATCGAAATAGCCTCCTCGTCCCTCAGTGCCGAACGGCTCCTTGAATACCAACTGCACACTGGAAATGTGCTTATTGTTCCAAGCATTGCCCAAAATCGGGTTCGCAAATCGCAACGGCAGCACCGTCTTGACCATCTCCTTCCCTAGATAATGGTCGATTCTGTAAACTTCGTCCTCGGTCCATACCGGACCAATCTGCTTCTGTAGCTCCCGCGACGAGTCGAGATCATGGCCAAACGGCTTCTCAATGATGATTCTGGCACTGTTCGGTCCATAGACGTTGTGTTTCAATCGGGCCGCAACCTCGCCAAATACCGATGGAGGCAACGCCAAGTAAAAAAGTCGGTTAGCGTCTGGCCGCAGCTGGTTGAGGTGCTTGTCGAGCGCCACAAACCCTTCGTCCGAGTCGTACTGGCCCGAAATGTATGTGCACACCTTCTTGAACTCCTCCGCCTTCTTCTTGGCGACCTCGTTTGGCAGCTTGAAATAGCTTGACAGCCTGTCTCTGAATTCCTGTTCGGTCATCTTTGTACGGGCGTAGCCGACAATCTGGACATTGGAGTGGAGCATATCATGCTGGAATAGAGCGAATAGCGCTGGAAACTATACCGAGGAGGGGTTAGACATCGACAAAGCAACCAAAATATAATACATACAGTCTTCTTCTTTGCCAAGTCACCAGAGGCGCCTGCGACGACAATAACCACGTTATCCCGGAACGACGACATGTTGTGTATGAAGCTCAATTGTGTGTGTGTGGACAGGTTAAGGGTAAAAATGTATGTTATAAAGACAATCTGACCTACACACAAGCAGCAGCAGCACCAAAAGATCTCAAGCAGCACAACAATGGTGGGGGGACCACGCCGGGCTTATAAACCCAATGTTGGGAGCGGCCGGACCTGCTAATGCACAGCACAGCACAGCAAGCGGGCCGGCACTATGGGGAAGCGGGACGGGGGGATTTTTTACGTCTCTCTCGCTCCCACGCTTGTTATCTTCACAGTATTTTAGTAATGGCCATTATGTCATCAATTTCAAATACTGTACTATTCCGAAACTACACGCTCATAGAGCTTATTTCGACACAGAATTCCAATTCTAATTTCTTGTCGTGATTTTTACAAATCCGGCTGCCCCGGCCAATCGGCTCGTTGCCCTCCGCAGTGTCGGGGCACCGCGCGGCCTTTTTTCATCTTTTGTGTGGCAATCGATCTCAGCCGCGCACAACGCCGAAGGTTATGGAAGTATCGTAGTAACTGGCATGTCAAAATTGACCCATTATTATTTGTAGAGTGTTGAAGGTATAGAGACTTTAGGAGAATATTGCTGTCATGTTTTCTCCAGTACTATGTGACAATATCGCCCAGCATCCAGAATCTATTCATTCGAACAAATTCGGATCCAGCCGATGTTGCCGCTCGGCATGCGGCGATGGATATTCACAGCGTGGCATATCTTGTAATAAATGAATCATTAAATAAAGATATATTACAAAAAAAAATATGCAAAATGACTACCACGTAGTTCCAACACTCAGTGCCTTTGGAATGTTTGAGTTTTCCTTGTCGACCGCTTTGAAATGCGCTCCCGTAAGCTCATCTTCACTGCCACCCCACAACCGTACATACCTTTGTACATCTCCTTTCACAATATCGTACTGCTTCATGCTACTATACAGTTCCTCCATCTTGTCCTTCCATTCTTTGGCAGTGGTCTCGGCTGGTCTACCAATTTGACCACCACCATTGATACAACCACCAGGGCACGCCATCACTTCGACGTAATCATAGTCCACATTGTGGTTCTTGCGTTTAAGTTTTCGCACCAAGTTTTGGATATTTCTGAACCCATAAATCTGCGCTGCTTTACCCACCACTTTATTGTCTTGCTTCAAAATGTAGTCGACAATGTCCGAATTTCTGCCCGGCGCGACTTCCAGCGTCGCACCAGGATGCTGTGACCGAATAGATGCAAGCACATAGTCGAGATACCCACCCGAGCTAGTGCCTTGATGCGAATGCCACTGATGCTCTACGGGCCACTGATCAACTGCAGGAAGCTCATCTCTGATCGCCGGCAACGATGCAAAGTCCTCTCCTCGGTCTATCAAAAGCTGTACAATCTCCTTAGTCGTAATGACACAGTCAACGTCGCGACTCTCCTCCGACCCAAACTCAGGGCGCGACGCCTCCAACTTTTTATCAAAACAGGGCATGATGCTCAAATGATAAATCTTGTCATTAGTCACCCCGTGTTGCCGCGACAGGAGATGCTTTATTAGACTGCCAGTGATTTGCTGAGGACTCTTGACATTCGAAAGATATGGTATCATGTGAGGATGCGTTTTTTCCACATAACAAGTCCAACCAGGACAGCTACTGCTCAACACGGGGCCCTTGCCCTTTCGTGATGCTACTTCCAATGCACCGTACTCGAGAGCGACTGCACGGCCAATCTCCATGCCTACTACATGGCTGAACCCTAGCCGACTTAGCAACCCCTGTAGCCGTTTGTCGCTTTCTTCAACGCTCAACCCGTAAGCACCTGCAAGACTGACTCTAGCCTGATGGCTTATACTAGCGACAAACACTTTACCTCCCTTTGCCAGCGCACTTAGCACTTCAGTATGGCTCTGCATCGAAACCAGTACACTCTCTGCACTAGTAATACACCCGCTACATGCCAAACAGTCACTCAAGCTGATCTGTGCCGCGTCGAGTTTGGTTTTTTGTGACCCGTCTATCGACACTTCGTAAGCTTCTCCATTGGTGCCAATCTCGATCTCTGCATGATCAGACGTTTTTTCCACCTTGACAGGCTTGATACAAGCCACCCCGGGCGTTATAAAATCGTTGAGGTCTTCCTTCGATAGGATCGTACTCATGTTTTGCAGGAAAAAAAAAATGAGTGGTGGTGTGAGGAAAGCAACAACCTCCTTAGTAATGACAGATTGATCAAAATGTACTGGTCGTATTTATCGCCGTCCGCTGTCCGCTGTCGGCGCTCGCTCATTTTTTTTTCAGCCGCGCAATTTCGAGCCACGTGACTATTCAAATCGTCGAGGTTGGAGCATTCAAAAGGTCTTCACTTTCATAGTGATCTCGACGAACACTGTCACTGGCTGTACTAAAGCGATAATTCTGCAGCGTCAGTAGTACTGCATGCAGATTTTTGAGTGTACGTCAGATTTTATCTTAATGTTGATATATGCGGGCACCGATTCGGATTTCTCCATGGATACTGTAGTATGAGCAGATTCCAGATGACAATCTTGATAGTGTGGCTCACAGAGTTTTATCAAAACACATATCTTAGTGCGCTGGTGAGATAGAATAAACGAGTTGTTTTTGCGCGAAACTATGTCGTTGCTGGTGAAATTATGCAAAGCTGCGAATCAGAAACCTTGTACCGATGGATTCCCCTGCTTCAGTGCTGGAAGACTTTACTCAATCAGCTATTGGGCGAGCATTCCAGTAACATACCCTTAACCTACTTGACGACCGTGAAAAAGATCCTAAAAGATAAATGAATCAATCGCTGTTGCTGTTTGGTATATGATGCATAACGGTGATATCAGCCAGTACGCGGCTGTGCCAATTGACTCCCCTAACTACCACTTTTGTCAATTGCGATATACTCAAAAATCTAATCAAGTAATAGCCAGCAGATAATCCCCTTACACTAATCACGCCCACTTTTTTTTTTCTTCTGTTGCCTTAATCAAACATCGGATCCCTGCATTTTGTGCGACCAGCCCCTTATTGAACACCAGCGCGCTCAACGACGGAAATTGATGGTAGCTCTTTCACCGTTATCTGGCACTCGGCAACTATGCGGACACTGCTTGCCTGTAATCGCTAAATATCAAGGACATGTATGAAATTGGATATCGATATCATCGAGAATAAAATAAAAAATCTAATGTACATAGGTATAATAAAAAAAAAGAAGCGATATATATTAAAAAAGAGCAAGAAAGACCCCCTGGCGATTATTCGTCAACGTTACCCAAAATCTCCATTCTATCGTAAAAGTATCCCTTGAAAATATCCATCATTCTCGACTCGTCGATTCCGCCCGGTGCACCAGCTAGAGTCTGATCTGACGGCGTCTCGCTCGATGCAGTCGATGCAGAACTTGCCAGCGACGGTGGAGACATTTCGCTGCTGATCGACGGGTAGTGCTCAGCACCAATCGAAGTATTCTCAAACACCGTGATTGCTACTTCCTGGATTCGCTCCTGATTGTCCATAGAATTGGACAATGGGTCCTTGGCAACTAAAAGTCGGTTGAGCAAAAACAGTCGCTCCTTGAAGAATACCAATACCTTCAATGGGTACGCATAGTCTGGATGCTGTTTATTGAGGATATGGTTCTCCACGCCGGCCAGATCTACGGGCCCAATGAATCCAAATTGGAACATGTACCGCACTTCAGGGAATAGAGCATCGAGTGCTCGAGTAGCGGCGTGGAAATAAACATAGAGCATGGAGTGGTTCTTGAATGCGAGTGCTTCGGAAGGCATAATTTGGAACCAGCGTCGCACAAATGCAAACATGGCTTGTGGCGAATGGTACTTTGCGCCCGATTTCGATGAGCGGTACGCTCGCATTGGATTTTTTTGCAAAAATGTCCACACGTCCTCCGCAAATGCAATAAGCTGATCGCATTGACGTAGCATGTACGCATCAGACTCAAATCTCGGTCGAATAGATCTAGCCTTGGCCACGAATTCGGCGAAAAATGTATGCTCGTAAGGTGGCATTTGTATTGCCTTGATACCTTGAAACAATGCATCTGTCATGCAAGCGGCAGCCGGTGTTGGGGTATTCATTACATGCACTTTTTCCAAAACAGCCGCCAGGCCTTTGGAAAGCGTAGCGTAGAACCTGATATTGTCATCCTGGAAAAACACATCCCAGGATAATACAACCGAGCTCGCCAGAAGCGGGTCGATATGTTCTACATTTTCCTTGCCGAGTTCATCCTGCATTTGCTGAATGGCGAGGTATCGGTGTTTGGCCGATTCGATCGCATACTGTTTTTCGGGGCTTCTGATAGCCATGAATCCTAGACTAAACGCCATGCACGCATGATACAAAGGCGGGTAAGCGTAGGCGTCCATCATGACCAGTCCCATCCAGTTCATATATGCTCCTCGAATCATATCCGTCTCGAAACCTTGTCGTACCAAAGGGTTGGATGTTGCAGATTGTAGCGAATTATTTAGTGCCGGTAATACCACAGATTGATTAATCGGAGGCAGCTTTTGCTGCGGTTGAGGGGTCATGCTGTTGATAGGTGGAAGGCTAATGACGGGTGGTTCGATATAGGGGCTCTTCATGACACTATCGGGTGGTACGGGACTGCCGGTGAGGATTCCTGGATGCTGGTGTATTGACGGTTGCTGTTGCTGCTGCTGTTGTTGTTTCCTAGAGCGTAGTTCGATTTCTTCCTGTGACAGCTGGAGATACGAGCACGGGAGCTTACTCTTTGTGCACTGGCCACACATTGGCAGCCGTTCGTTACATTTGATACGTCGCTGCTTGCAGTTATTACATCCTAAAAGAACTTAGTTAGTACCGCAAACGATATTGGAGAACACATACCCAGATGCGACTTTTTGTGGGCGCGACGAAACGCCTTCTTTTTCGGATGCTGCGAGTCTGAAGAAGTGTCCATTAGGTCGTGTGCTTGTGTGTGCTTGTGTGTGCTTGTGTGCTCTTGTGGTTGCGCCGTGTCGATGACAAGAAGGTTAGTATTTGCAAGATTAAGGTCAGCCCGAGATGCAGGGTATAAAGGGTGATATAGGAGGGCAAATAGAAGAAATACAGGAATACGAGGAATAGGTTGGAGGAAGGGTGGATGGATGGCAATGAGAGAGTAAAAATGCAAATAGACGAGCACCCAAAATTGGTGGTTCAGATTGGCTGCAGCTGCCCTTTTTCCAAAGCGGATGCTGCGCCATTGTGGCACTTTTAAAGGGAAAAAAGCGAGCGAGCCGAGAAGCGCGAGGGGGAGTTCTACCCGGAGGGCGCGGCTCAAACAAGTTGACTGAAGCGACTGAGCTGAAGCTGAGCCTCTTTACAATGATTATTATTCTATATTACTTTTCGATAACAATACGTGACGTCTCAGAATGTATAGCGGTGTACGATAGATGTGTTTTGTCTTTTGGTTTGACGGTGCAGTGACTTTCCTGTTACTTGCAAGACACCGACCACAAGAAACCGCCGCCCATCGACCGGCACACCGCTCCCGAACGCCCTTTGAAGTTCGACTCAACCGTTTGCTGTTATCGCGTCCTCGGCGAACAAGACAGTTTGAGAATATCTTGTGACAGGATACGAGATCTCGTTTCAAATCGATTCTATCCCCTCTCCCTCCCCCCCCCCCGCCCACCATATTCCGTATTCTAATAAGACCCGAGTGCGGGATGGTGCTTTTTCAAAAAGAAGATTCTATCAATGGTATAACTATATACAGTAGTGTATAATGTGCTCTATTTATCGTTATACTTCTCCTTCCAGATCCATGAGTTGCCTACTTCCGTTCTGCCCGCATTCTCCGCTTTGCGGTAGTATTGCGCACTCTGATACTTGTCCTTCTTTGTGCCAAACCCGCTCAAGTAACACCACGCAGCCTCCGCCATCGCATCGGCATCTCCAAGCTGAGCCGCCGTTTCGTAATACGTCCTGGCGGCGTATTCATCTTTCTCGCACCCCCAGCCGTAGCGGAAACAGTTACCAAGCTCGAATATTGCGAGCACAAGCTCGCCCTGTGCTAGTCCTCGACGGCTAGATGTCGGCGCCGACTTCTCGCTCGTAATCTGGTCTATTAATGCTGAGTTAGATGCCGCTATCCGCAGAAACTCGAATCCCTTGGCTTCATTTTTGGCACATCCCCAGCCGTGCCTGAGTGCGAGGCCGTAGAGTACTTGGGCCAAAGGATGATTTACACTTGCAGGGTCCGCTAGCTGCTTGAACTTTGCGGTGGCTTCTTCTAGTTTGCCGGATTCGTGAAGGTCGATAGCTTCTTGTAATACATTATCCGTTTCTTTCGAATTCCAGTCAAATGACGCGACACTAGGCGAATGGGGTACCAGCGGAGAAAGTGGAGCTTGGGCAGCGAGAGCGAGCGCTTCGGCACGCTCGTTCTCATCACCTTGAAGATTCTGAGGAACAAATACAGATGTTGCTCTTTCTGCTCTGCTATTACTTCGCGACCTGAATATGTGCGAAAACCGGTGCTGGCGTCCTCCGTGAGTTGAATCGGAGGGAGAGAGCGACCCTGCCGCACCGCCCGGACTCAGTGGATAAGGTGAGAGTTGTGACCCATAAGCAGAAGATGACGGGCTCGGGATTGGTTCTATGTGCAAATTGTTGAAGCTTGTCGATAGATGTGGCGGCGAGTTTGGTCGTCGTCCATATGTGTCAACGGTTGGGGTCCTCGGTGGCTCGTGGTCGTCAGATAATACTGGTTGGCCCTCGCCTTTGGTACTATCATCGTGTTTGAGCTTCAATCTGCTCAAAAAGCGGCTTGTCCTCTTCTCCTTCTTTTCAGTTGGTATTTGCAGTTTATCGAAATCATCAAATGCGTTTGTGCGGGACTCGTCTACCTGGCCCTGGGTATCTGACCTGACGAGCGTAAATTGAGGCGCGTCGTAGCTCATAAACGTCTTATTGTTCTCTGGTACCTTAATAAATAATGGAGCTGGTATCAGCTCAGATGGGTGTGAATGGGGAAATGCAATAGATTTGTGGTTGAGAATGTGGAGCTGTTTCGCGAATGAAATTGCCAGGGGTGCACACACTGAAATGTGGCTGTGCGGTTATTTTTCGCTTAGTAGTGAATTTTGGGTATGGTGGTAAACAGCACCGCAGGTTTTATATAAAGCATGGCCTCATCAGCATTTCGAAACTTGGGTGCATTACATCAAATATCTCGAAAGAAGTAGGTGAGCTAGTGGATCCTTGAAGAATATATCGGTACTCGTATATTGTAAACGGTTGTTGTTGAGTTGCCAAATGTTGGCAGCCGCAGAGGGCTTAGAACAGTGGAAGCGGAGGTTCCTCAACGTTTCAGAATTTGAGGCCGTCGAATTAGTACAGTGCTGTGATCCACAGCATATAGAGTAGAAATAACCAGTGAGGTACTGTACCGGTACAATCGTGTACTGCTCGCTAAGATGGAAAGCTGGTTATAACGACCGCATGTGTCTTACCACCACCATGGAAAGATATCAATAGAGTCGACATTATGTTTCTCAGGCGGCAGATTGATCCACTAATACACCTAATGTTGGAGAAACATTAGGTGATGGCAGAATTACTCTCTATCCGTTAATTTTCTGTTTAGTTGATGTCATACAGACAGTGCTCAGTACTGACGGGCCATGGGTAATCTCAGGCACCTAACCTTTTCCAAATTCAACTTCGACAATACAGTGTACTGTAGCCTTTCTTTTCTGCAAGCCGTGTTTTGCCAGGATCAAGGTTTTCCAATGCCCTCCACCAGAACCATTCGCTAGCATGATGTGCCTAACAACCTGGTGCGTAAAGTGCTGCACGAGCAATAAATCGCCCGTCGAGAGCAGGGAACGCGGTGGAGCTCTTATAACCCTTAACTAGCAAGATCTGAAAACAATTCGATTATTTGTTTTCTGGTGTACTAGTAGTCGATATGAATTTTTTTTTTTGATATTTCGCTGCCCATATATTGATCGTAGAAAGATCGATACTTTCACGTCAATTAATCAAATTGCTGGCCAAAACCAACAGTCTCAGGGATCTTCGCCGTTCAAAAAGACTTGGCATGCATGGTTGAACGGGGTCCTGCGCAATTGCAGTTAGATCATAGATCGCTCGAGATTGAAATAATTCCAGGCTGCCTGTGAATCGAGAACTGTGCGTCTTCGATGCCAATTTGTGAAAATCTTGATCTGGATAAGCATATGCACTTTCTAGATTAGGTTAAAGCCGATAGAAAAGTGGATGAAGCGGGCTCAAAAACACCTGTTTCATCTACAAGTTCGCTGTGGGATTTTCAGAAATGAGACGATGACAATTTTGGAAAATGTACACAGCCACTACCGGTACAGATTCAGATTAAAGGATTCTAAAGAATGTACCGTAGTAGGCATGGAACCTTAAGCTTTCTAGGCTGAAAATCTGAAAAATTTGGCATGACTGCAGGGTTACGCTAATGCGCATTGCAACACATTATGCGAGGCCCAGAATCCCGCACTTTCCACACACCGACACACCTTTTGCAAGCGGCACTTATCTCCAAACGCGCGAAATCATCTCAGAATGAATCTTATGGCGTCGAGTACACACAGGGTGCGCCCACTGCGCTTGCAACCTGCGTCAAGGTATCTGGCCAGATTCCAGTTGATCAAGAATAGATTGGGCAATTGATGGTGGGAAGTGAAAGTTAATGGTGTCACACTCGGTATGTGATATGAATATTTTTGACTAGTGCGCTAATAACAAACGAAGGAATGAACAATTCTACCAAATACTTTCAATCCACCAATTCCATCTGGAGAATTTTTTTTTTATATTTCCCGCATCCAATAGTTGAGGCAAAACATACAGGATTCTTCATTCTCGTGCACACACACCCCGCCATACAAAGATCTTCTCGCTCGACACACACCGCATCCTGGAACAGGAAGCGATGCGTGAGGGTTTGCATTAATAAGGTTCAAAGCTGTAGATCTTATGATCTCATGGGTTTATGAAACTCACAGCCTTGAATGCAACGATACTGCTCATTTATCTTTCGGCCGACCGGTTTTCTATGTTGAATGGAAAGTGTGAGAAAAAGACGCATACAGTGAAGAAATAGTGACCCCACCTTTTTTTTTTTTTGGACAGTGTTCCACATGTGGTACTCACGTTGAAATGCAGCGCAGAAAAGCAGCTTTTCTTAGAAATTTGGCACACATTCGCACAGATACTCGTACGATCGGCTGCTTCTTCTCAAGCGGGCTTGCCCCACACACTCTCATTCACACACACGGTTGTTTTATTTTTTTTCCTGCCTTTGGGTGGCCAACAACCTTTTTTGGCCGATGTACACTTTTTTTTGGCGTCCAAACTATATATACCCCCCCTCATCCTCCCTCTTCTTTACTTGCATCTTCTTTACTAACATATTCCCACGGCAAAAAACTATCGCTTTTACTTTTACATTCAATCGTTTTTGATACACTCGCTATTATATACTGGGGATCCGCCTATATATCAGCCTTACCACACACACACTCACACCCGCCTGTTCCGTTTTTTATTTTTGGTAGTCTGCCAAGCGCACAATTTAACGCACCAGCAAATCAAAAAGTGAACTCCAAACCAGCAGATCTCGCACACTCTGCATACCAATCCACACCCACGCTTGTTGATTACCTCAGCACGCCGTCAGCACACACATTTCACACGCAATTGATATAAAAAGCACAAAAAATGGCCATTTTCCGACGCCAGTCTTCTAGACGCAACAAAAACTCCATCATGAACAGCGACCCGGTGCCCATCCAGCGTTCGAACAATTTGCGCCAGAAGCAAGATATTCACGACCCGATTCTGACTGCAATCCACGATGCCCAGCCATTTGAAGAGTCGATGGCCCAGTCCAACCATTACAGAACGGTTTCGTCGCCAGATGCGCACTTCAGAGACGTTTTTGGCCGGCCGATTACTGACCCGGACAGGTCGAACCCGACACGACCGCGAAACGAGCGACCGCTGGATACGATTCGTTCGTTTGAGTATGCGTGCACTATGGACAACCGAATCAAAGAAGAGATGGAGACGCCCACGCTTGGCTGGAACACGCGTGCAAACTTTTCGTCTATGCCTTCATTTGAGTCGAACCCATACCAGAACCGATACTCTGGAGTTGCTCCTCAGGTGATTTCCTTTGATCAACCATCGACGTCCAATTACATGCGGTCTGAACCCCCCGCTGTTCCTGCTAAGAAGAAGAAGCGGGGACTCTTTGGACGAAAGAAGGATTAGAAACCTTTCGCCATCGTATATAACAAATGTATACATTTTATTTAATTATTTTTAACGGAGGTTCTTTTTTATTTCTCACATGGACTAGTTGTTTTCATCTAGAGAAGGCTTGGCAAGCGTTTAATAGTACACGATCGCGATGTGGTTTGTCCAAATCTCGATGAGGTTTGTGTACGTCGTCAAACGGGCATTCAGGAACAGTCCAGCAGATCTCGATCCCAGAGATGAAGAGGCTGCTTTACCAAAACGGCGGAAATAGCCACATCCCCAAAGCGTTTGTTTACTCATTCTTTATAAAAGGCATCTTTGGGAGAACAAAAAGTGGAGATTTGTACCAAGTGAACCGAGTGGCCCTTTTGGATTTTTATTTCCTACTTGCGGTGCTTTCAAAAATTGCGCGAAAAGGGGTCCTTCGTGTGATCTGATTGGCTGTGTTTCTAATCCTTGAATCCAGGGGGTCTTGGTACATGTTCCTCTCTGAGACTCTAGATTGAATGACATCAGTTGCTGAAAATCATGTATCCGATGATGAAAGAAAATGTTTTCAAGGGTCGTTCATCTCGATGATTATGCGTCTCAAGTGTGCGTCGCACACGTGTCGCATGCATGGCACACTCGCCCTGGATTAGTGTTCCTTTATCTCAGATATCATCCAAAGTTGATCTTATAAGTTAATACATGTAAAGTTATAGTTCCTGAATTTGAAGAAGAGAAAATATATCGTTTTTGAAAAGAATGGAGTTATCTACATATTCCACCGGGAGAGAGTAACGTGTCAAGGTCAATATCTTCGAGTGGATAGATAAAGTTCTAGAGTCTAAAAATGTTGCTCTCACCACACGAGGGTAAGCAGCTATCTATATATGAGTTCAGTGCAAATAGTTGATTTTTCACAGATGTAAGAATTATAACCAATGGTCCACGATGCGATGGACATACAATTCGAAGAACAGTTAATTTTTATACAGAAAAACAGACTCATATATATTTACAATTACAAATGCTTTTTGACTCCGATTCTCGGTTCAATAAATTACAATGGAACTTCACCATCCTCCCACCGCTCCAGCGTTTTCAGCGTCGTTTGATACACCAGCAGCATTATACTCGACTGTATCGACGTCCAAAACAACCTCGGGCCAACCCCTGCAAACACGCCGCCGAGCCCTTCACTTCTATAAACAGTCTTCAATCCCTGTAATGCCGAATTCTGCACAAGCACTCTATTAGGGTTCGAGCCCGTGCTCGAATTCACTTGCGTTTGAATTCTAGTCTTGATAACATCGAGCGGTGTCGTGATGGCTCCCGCCGCTCCTCCCGCAACAGCGCCAGTCGCCAATTCCAGTGCAACGCCCATATCCTGCCCTTTGCCGACAAAATTCTGCGCCCACTTATGTAGCTCTTCGTAAAATGCAAATTGTAGTGCCGAGAATGGCAAATCTCGTATTAGTGTGGCCTTGTAGCCATAAAACAGCGCGCTGTATCCTTCAGTACGAACAATAGTCTTGGCCGCATCTCGCACGCCGCGATAGTTGTAGCCACTCTTGAAATGTGGATTATTATGCCTGCCCTGCAATTGCAGCCGAGTCTTCAATACCTCACTGGGCACATAGATGAATGAACTGGCAAAATCGCCGATAAATCCTGCCGCTAAATGGGTCAACGTGTCGGGAACGCCCCATTGATCAATCATTATCCGCTTGGAGCCTTCATATGCACCGAAAAACAGCATCGTCGCAGGCAACGCTCCCATGATTGCTGGAGTCAAACCACCGTATACACCGCGCACGCCTTCTTGGCTTAGAATCGTTCTTGTCGCACCGAGCATTGTGCGATATTGCTTGAATCCGGGCGCACCTTGTTGTCGGGTCTTGACGGTGTCCAGCGGGTATATGAAGAAATCGCCGATCGAGCCCCCGATACCACCGGCCAGCAGCACATTGACCATGGCATGACGACTGGAGCCATCGCCGTGTGGGCCTCCTCCTCCCCCGCTACTGCTGCTGTTGTGACGGCCCTTGTCGAGCACGGCGGTGGCGTACGCCGAGTCGCTCTTGTCGAAATGCGAGCTCAATGGAAGCGTATTACCGGTTGTGTAATGCCCTTCCATCTTCCGCTCTAGTTTGGTCTCCTAAGGAGAGTGGTGAGAGTATTATTGTTTGTGGTAATTACTCGAGAGAGCGAGAGAAAAAATGTGTGTTCAGCTTAATTTTCCTTTGAGCTGAGGCATAAATTTCGCGGTTGATGGAGAGTGAAATTTTCCACCACCACAAGAAGAGTCTGGCGCCCGCCGCGGTCGCACGAGAAAAAGCCGCACCGACAATGTTCCTGTCAGCAAGGCAAGATCCTGTTTCAGTGACCCTCTGGGTATCAGCCCGTTTATTGTAGTTTCTTGTAGTTTGCAGGAAATAGGCGTATTTTAGTTGAGAAGATAGCTTTGCTTGTGACACTTTTAATTCACTAATTATCAAGATACAGAATGGAAAGAATACTTGTTAAATGTCGTAGACTTATAATTGAATTGGATCACGTGATTTGGGGGGCCTAAGGAGAGGACAGGCGGGAGTCGTGACAGTTCCGACGAATTTTCGGTTTAGTTCTTAATCTTTATTCAGAGCTGTTGGTGAAAAGAAAATTATGCTAGCATCAGGGAATCTTCTGATTTTTAAAGTAAGTAGTTTCCATGTATTTGGCAGTAAGGTAAATGCTAGATTCCTGCAATAGCTAGCGCCGCACGCGGCGGAAGAGCCAATACTGCTGAATATATGCGGCCGACTGTTCAAAAGAAAACCTCTCCTGATGGAAATCCACATCTCATTAATTCTTTGATGCAAAAATCAATGATGTTTCTCGAAAATAGTCTCACTTTTTTTTCTCTGAACCATTGCTGTTGGTGATTGGCTTGGCACGTTAATGTAGGCAATCTTCAGCACAGACCCCAGGGCTGCACATGTCTCTGAGTCGCCTTGTATAGAATACTGCCCCAGATTTTGAAAACCAATTTAAGCGGTTATATTCCGGTGATGGCCATACCCCATGACCGCAAACGCGACTCACAGTCGCAGCCGATGCAATAGTCTCGTTCAAGCCAGATTTTTTATACCGGTACAGTTCATTCTGTGTACATGTCTGATCCGCCTTCTTCGGCCGGTGCATCCACATATTTTTGTTCTGGAAGCTTTGATCTGCATTGCTTTCATCTTGGGGGCCTATCAATCACCATTTCCCCCGCTTGCTTGAAAGCCCCGCCCCTACAAGACAAAATAACTCACTAATGGCTTGAGTATCACGACCATCTATAGCATTCTAAATAACCTACAAGCCGGGCGCGGGCTTTGTGGACATGATTTTGCAAGACCTAATCCAGTCATTTTCAATACTAATCTCCGATTTAATCTTTGGTGTTCATAATCTCAGATAGTCGTGAAACGCAGCACCTACCCGTGACAGCAAATCTGGATCAAATATTGCGCTTTTCAATTAACTCTTGAGACCAGGCGACTTTGCATAACAATCTGATCTACCATGCGGCTCTATTAATAGCGATGCAGGGCTCGACACGCTCCCATTTACCTTATGACCCGTGTTCAGCAAAATTCGGTCGAGACTCTAAGATACTGATTCCTGAAATCCTCAGGTTCAACGAGAGCAAAGGCTGAGAAAGTGGGTGAGATGAGTGATCGATCGCTTGTTTGGTTTAAGGCGGCCGAGTGCCGAGCGATAGACGTCCTCATGATGGGCCAGTCTAAGACATGGATTTCAGCTGCAGCAGACCAGCACGCCGTTTGTGCTTGCCAATACGGTTTGTGCAGCACCAAAATATTGAAATATTAGATTGGCCGAAGTAGCCGGTAGATCAGTTTTTTTATTTCTCCCTTCAACTTCGACACGCCTGAAATATTCGATAGATCGGCTGAAGAGAGATATAAAAAAAAAACCGTGCAACGGTCGTGCCTGGTTATTCCAAGAGCCAACGAGAATGGGCGAGGAATGTTGGCGGAAAAAAAATTTTAAGGTTTAAGACACGTACAAGTATCCAGTACCAGAGGAAAATAACTGAGCTGACATTGATACGAATAGGCAAATGTAAGTTCGTTCCATATCTAGTAGAACCATTTGGATGTCGAAAAGGGAGGGAGGGTGGGGGACAGAGAGAGGGTGCAGGTATGCGAAAGGAAGCATATCTGTTTGCCCCAGTTGTTGCCAAGGAATGGGCATCGTCCTTTGCTTTTTATTTTATTTCTTGTTCGGCCGGCATATATGTCTTCCCTTATTGCATTCCTTCATTCATCCAGTCAGCAGGACGTTCTAATATGCCCGTTATAAACACCGTTCAATATATTGCCTTCGGCAGCGCTAACCAGAAACAGAACGACTCGATGAGATTGAGACACACACCTCAGGGTCTACAGTATAGAAACAGTCTGAGTCGCGTACATACGGTACGTACCATCAGCTGAATACATGTGTCTTCCATGCAATGTTCACCTATTGTGGACTATCATTGAAGATCTTTGCTCAAACACAGCTTATCACAACATGCTGTACACTTAAAAAAAGACATTTGACATAGAACAAGAGGATAATTCCTCAACAGAGAGATCTGCAACTGTAGAGTGTGCATTGGAACTTCGCTCCGAGGCCTGTGGCCAAAAGTAGGGATCGATTAAGCGAGACTGTTTCGATTCAGATTTAAGGATCCGAATATCCACTTTTTCACCTTCCCTTCCCATCAACTCAAAGCGAAAAAAAAACAAGAGCACCCATCCCCCAATTCCTTTCCTTTATCGAACTACTTTGCTCGAGAAACTTTAGCTAGTTTTTTCCTTTACAACAGCACGTACGAGACGTACCGACAGCAGAGACGGAAAAAAAGCACCTCAAATCCACGCAGGCATACGACTCGAAGAAGCCGAACGAAAAACTAATTTGAATAGACTTTTTTGTCTTTACCAAACAGAAGGGATATAATTTGCTCTAGAGGTTCTCCCCGCTCTAGCTGACCTGGCCTTTTTGTTTCATTTTGTGTAACCTCGAACCTTAACAACTTGTTCCGGAATCACCCCGGCTGGAATATGCTCTCCCTGGATGAAAGAGACTATCACAACCACAAGAAACTTGGAATCTCGACACATAGAACATTTATAATGGGCCGTCGCAATCAAATGGATAACATTGTCAGCTACGGCAACCCTCTAACTGACAACCCGCCACCTTCCCCACCGACAATGTTCTACGATTATCCAGCTACTGCCTCTCAGTATCATCCAATGTACATTTATCCCGTACAGACACAAGGCAGCTTGGATATGATGCATCCGGCTCTTGGATATCAGTACCAATACCCTTACCAGTCGATGCTCCCTGCTGCCAGCATGACAACCGCAGCTCAACGCCAAGCAAACTCATTTGCTCCATCATTACCATATTATTATCCAAATTTTTTCCCGCCTGCAAATCAACTTCCGCCCTCTGCCACATTTCCCTTCTCCCCCTCGCCTCTTGGCAGCACCTCGTTCGACCTGAGCAAGCCCCGTGGCCCTCCACGAAAACCACTGCAGACTGGCCATGCTATTTGGGTCGGTAATCTACCGCCGCTCACTTGCTTGGAGGATCTGCTGAAGGCGTTTGGAAATTCTGATATTGTTTCCATATTCTTGATCCAGAAAACAAGCTGTGCATTTGTCAACTACTCGTCCGAGAGGGCTGTTAAACAAGTGCTTCGCGGCGCGAAGTTCAATATGCGAGGAAGGAACTTACTTGTCAAAGAACAAGTAGACAATCGGGAAGAAGATAACGTTAGCGTGGACAAGAACAGTGACGAGATCGAGGAGTCATACGATATCCCAGATGTCGATCCCCAAAATCGCTATTTCATCTGCAAAAGCCTTACAGTCGAGGATCTCGAAGTGAGCACAACGCTCGGGATCTGGTCCACACAGGCACACGTCGAGAAGACACTCAATGATGCATTCAAGTCGGCAAAAAACGTGTATCTTATTTTCAGTGCAAACAAGACGGGTGAGTTCTTTGGGTACGCTCGGATGACTTCGTCTTCCAAGCCGCAGAATAATGCAAACTTGACAAACAATCAACTACCAACCAATCGCCAGGGGTCAGAGTCTCCCTTGTCTCAGCACGGCTCATCTGGTTCATCTTCGCCGTCTGAAGCGTCATCCAACCTATCTTGGTCGACCATGGCAACTTCCCATCCACTCGACAAGTTGCTATACCACGAGCCACGCACAACACTGACTCCAGCCGATGCATCCATTCCGATCCCAGCGGGACGAATTGTCGACGATTCTTCAAGGGGGACATTGTTTTGGGAGTACATCCCCAAACAGTCAAAGCAGTTGGCGAGCTTCGAGGTGGAGTGGATCAACATGCACCCAGTACAGTTCAGAGATGTTGCGCACTTGAGGAATAGGTTCAACATGAACAAGCCACTCAAGGTTGCCAAGGATGGCACCGAGATCGAGCCCAAAGTGGGAGCTACGTTATTGGCAATGTTCCCGTAAGTCACATATGTACTCTTGTATTGTATTGCGCCTGTGTAGATTCAATCTAGTTGATATGATTAATCTAAATTACTTGCTTCTACGTTGGGTTACCGCGGGCGTGGTATATTTGCCCCGTTCGCCGCAGTAGTTGCGGCGCGTGCCCTGTAAAACATAGTTCTCTTTGATTGGCCAACACGATTCTTAGGTCTCAAACTGAATGCGAAAAACTCAGGGGCTGAGTATGATAGATGATAGGAACTGCAAAAACTAAAGGATAGAAAAGGAAAAAGTTTTCAATTAACGGGTATAAAAAGAATAGAAAAAAAGAGCAAAATCTACATTAAAAAAGTCGTTACTAAATGTTCATTAAAAAATCAAAAGATAAAAAAGAGTAATCAAAAGATTTAGAAAAGAGCAATGGCAGCGACGACGGCACCAATGGTGAGGAAGCCGGCAGTAGACTTGACAGCAGAGTTAGCCTGAGCTGGGCCAGTTGGTGGAACTGGGACAGTCTGGTTAGCTGGAGCAGAAGAAACTGGAACTGGGACCAAAGAAGTGGCTGGGACAGTGCTGTTAGTACCGTTGTTCCATGGAGCAGAGACAACTGGAGCGGCGGTGGTGGCAACAACTGGAGCAGACTCAACTGGAGCTGGAGTAGAGGCGGCTGGAGCAGACTCAACTGGAGCAGCAGAGGAAGCTGGGGCAGACACAACTGGGGCAGCAGAGGAAACTGGAGCAACAACTGGAGCAGAGGAGACGGCGGCTGGGGCAGAAGAGACTGGGGCAACTGGGGCAGTGGTCTCAGTCAATGGGCAGACAGTGGTGGTCTCGAACACCTCGGTACCGATGGTGACAACGGTGACCTTGGTCTCGTAAACAACAGATGGAGCAGCAGAGACAGCGGCAACAGAGGATGGAGCAGCGGAGGTAACAGCTGGGGAAGAGGCAGCTGGGGTGGAGGAGACAACTGGAGCAGCAGTGGCAGAGGCAGCGGTCTCGGTCAATGGGCAGACAGTGGTGTCAATAGTGGTGGTGAGGTTGATGTCATCGGTGTGAGTGACAGTGGTGGTGTGGACGGAGCAGGCGTTGTCCTTGCAGTGAGTGATAGTCTGGATCTCGGTGTGGACCTGGACATCGGTGACAATATCAGTCTCGGTGACTTCCTTCTGGGCGAGGACGACAGCAGCCAAAGCGAACAAACCAGCAGTGAACTTCATTGTTGTATAGTAGGTTGGTATTAATAAAAGAGAGGTATTAAGAGAGTGTGAGGTAGTTGGAAATTAAAAATTAAACGAATGAATGGACGACAATCAAAGTGTGAAGAAAAAAAAAGAAGAACAAGAAGGATGGAGATGGGCACTCGTTTATATATCCATTTTTTCTCCTGCTACTTGGTGTTTTGGATAAAGTGGTTCAGGGGTGTTTGAGGTCCGTTTGCCCCGCTCCTCCGACCGACCTATAGACCTTTTTAGGGGGGCAAACTAACAGTTTAACCTGCAAGCTGTGTCCTGCACGCCATGCCGCGCCAGCTGGTGTGCTGACCAACCATTGGTCGAGGGCAGAAAAGCAAGAACCGGTCGTCGTGCATACAGAATGCGTTGATCTGTGCCTCACAGCGACGTACGCGTTGGTGTTTGTTGCCGCGGGGGGTTTATGGCAGAAAGAGGGGGCAATTGACGATACATCGATGGCGGGTTTTACAGATTCAAAGGAACTTCTAGTAGTCGATCAATTCGACTCCATCGAGATCCTTGCATCTAAGGGAGGGAGCCCAGACAATTCAATCTGATCAATCCAAGATGATCTCGAGAGTCTGAGCATATCCAGTGCGGCTTTGCATTTTAGCAGAGACATGTTGCACATCACTGCCACTTTTTAACGGTCCGGTCTCGATTCGGTGACCGATCAGGGTTATTTATTTTTGGTTGAAATGATGTGCCATCATCTAGATGTGAAATCGGCCATGACGATCTATGTCAGCAAAAGCCCATCGATCGTTTCTTTCAAGTTCGTGTATCCTTGAGAGACGATGGCTTGATGAGATCGATTCAGAAAGGAGAGACTATGCCAACTACCATACGAACTAGGCGCATTGCAACTCTAGAAATGGGGGAAAGATACTGTATACAAGAGAACCCGCTTCCATTTGGAAAAAAAAATGCACGCTAAAAAACGGCGTTTTTTTTCTTACAACCAAAGTGTGTTCGCTGTCTGAAAAGTTTACCCCTGAAACCTCCAACGCTGTTGATCGCTGCAGGCGCGCGCGCCACGCGTCTGCTAAACGACGTGCCATTACGAATTTGTGTGTTCACACTCGAGACTGTACAGAGTCGTGTTTATGTTTTGATTTCAGGGAAATGGATATGACGATGTGCTTCACGAGTTTCGGGGAGAGGAAGCAATTGCTCACGAAGAATTGGAAAGTGACTGTCTCTACATTGCTGGTTTGAAAGTCGATGGATGTGTCATATTTTAGTCTGAATATATCAGGTTTTCCTTTCGGAGATACGAGTCTACAAAGCTCTTCATGCATTGTAGTGCCGTGGGGTAATCATTTCTATTCCATCTCTAACCCCCTCTCCCCGTCCAGGGCCATTTTCAAACGCTCAATATCACGTCCGGCCAAGGCGGCGCCGCTTTTGTGCAATTGTAAACATCCATGCAGTCAAATTGCTCTATCTCATATCCGTAATCTCTACTGTGCTGTGTAAAGTGCCCCTTAATGTGCCGACCAGCCACCTTCATCGGCACAAGCAGTACTAGGCATCAGGAACGCTTAGAATGGAGTTGCCGTAGCTACTACCATCCCACAACCATCAGAGGCAGAGAATTCAATAGAAATCCAATGCAAGCAGCAAAACGACCGCCAATTCAGCCAGTCGTTCTGTACCCCGCCACCATAGGTACCGTGCAGCGATACTGCAGCTTTGAGCCCACGCACCTCGACTACAGTACATGACTACAGTACTGTACCGCACTGCGCCCGTACAGTAGCGTCGATGATGAGCGGTCAATTGCACGGCACTTTTTCGTACCTTCTTATCTGATCATGGTCACTATACAATGTAATAGAAACTATGAAAAGTATCAGAGTGGTCGGGATGTGTGCTTGACAGCCGCCAATGCAAAAGGGTTCGAGATTTTCGGTTCCAAGTTTTTAGGTATCTGAAATAATACGGTTAGTAAAATGGAGCTTTCTTCCTTCGGAGCGGGGTTAAGTGGGAAATCTCGAAATGGCCGTATCGCGCTGCAACTTTCAGGTAACGTAAGCTCTGCAGACTCTTTGTCGAGGCGGCTGATGCAGTACTTGAACGTTATGGCAGGGGCAATGCTCTTCTATTCCTACATCAGATGCTCAATTTTCACCACGAAGACTCCTAATAGTAGTAATATACACAAACATAGCAAATGCACTTTACGAGTCGAAGGAAAAGCACCCTGATCCCCACCGTCTCGGGTGCGGCTGCGTTGTTGCCGCAATTCTTCCGTGGCTATGGAAGGCATCAAATGTCATTTACCCATCTAGAGGAAAGTGTAGCTTTTGGCGTCCAGTGTGCACTTCCAGGTCAATATCCCGTTTGGTCGGGTCATCTCGATGCTGCATATAGGTTGCAATTAGTTCCCCGGGATACACTACGACGCGAAAGCTCTGGAGCATTCTAGCGAATCGGGCGGGAGAATTTTGCCCATGTGGTATCGGAATTTCTCCACGTTTTCATGTCACTGTGAACCTTGGCACAGAGCACTTATCTCGTATTAGAATAGTCCGTTTGCCGTAAACACTTCCAGTATCCACTCCCCCCACCCACTATTGTTATGAACAAAATGGTCAATTCTTCCGTCTCTATTATCCGATCGCCTCTTTCAAAATACCTGTCCCACAAAGAAATCGACTTGCGAAACAGATCTATCATATCTTGCGCTGATTCACCGTACAGTACACCGCGTCGCTCGGCTAAAGCGCGTTTTCCTTGAACCCGGGCTGCCATGGCCGGCCGGGCATTGCATAACGCAAACGCAAACGCAACCGCATACGCATGGCCCAAATGAGGCACAATTATCGCCCAATTCAGATATAGTGACTTCCGAAAAGGGAAACGCCTCCCAATGCACGTCGCCAGGAAAATCGCTCACAGATGCTGTACTGCCTTCACTCGTCCATATTTAGAAGTGCCTCTCCATGGCACGGCTCAGCGAGTTTGGAAATTATCTAGATATCAGTGGTTGAGACTCTGATACGACGAGGTTGTCTCAATTATGAACTACAAGCGATAATCTAGCTATTTGAAGAAAACTTATGGGATAAGGGAACGACGGGACTGTGCGCTGCTAAGCTTCCGGCGATCGGCATGATCACCAACAATTCCAACTCAGCACTCAATGTGCCATTGACGGGTATCGCGATGTATTTTTTGTATTTAAGCGAATGAAAGGACAAAAGCTGAAGTATATGGAGCATGAAACAAGTCAAGGCTTGATGATAACTCGATAAGTTGGAGATTTTGACATCTGCACTTCAAACTACCCCTGAGTTTCGTCGCGGCGCAACACCGCCGTGAACCCAGTTTCAGACTCCTGTACTAGTAGTACACGCTTCTCCACAGAAATTGTGACCATATCTCATCGAAGAGGCTCTTCCTGATTCAGTACTTTGAACAATTTCGGATAGTCCGTTCGAGAATAGTCCCCAAGGGGCAGTGATTGATCGCGGCACACGCGGTCCCTGTCGCTCCTTAGTAGACCAGTCTCGGACATCCATGTCGTAAGGGTTATCGATAGCCGATGGCGATGGCGGGTGTCATCTCCTGGCGATTAATCTTCTCCAGAAGTGCACCCTGACTCAACGGATCTTAAGCTATAGTCATCGTTCTTGGTGATCAGAGCAAGGATCGATGTTGGCTAGTAAAGCTCCTGCATGAGTTCAGGGTCGATCTAATAGACCTAGGTTTTTAAAATAATCCACAATTGTCTTTTTGTTTTCAAAATTTTATCAAGTCTAGATAATGTAATCGAATAAATCTATCAAACTCCCATCGGAGGTGTAGTGATTGCTGGCATTGCAGCAGCTTGAGCGGCGGGATCCGCACCACCAATGGCAGGCGCTTCTAGCACACCGGTAGGCTCCAGCACCTCATCCATAGGCACAGCTGTTGGTGACTGGCCCTGGACAGTGATTGTGGTATCAACAACTGTGACATAAATCGTCGTCGTTTCCTCGTCGCTCGAAGTTGGTTCGGGGATATCTGGAGGGAACTCAGTGACAGGAGGTGGCTCCGGCATTTCACCAGGAACATCAGTAGGTTCAGGAGGTGGCTCTGGAGTTTCACCAGGAACATCAGTAGGTTCAGGATCCGGGTCAGGAATTTCAGGTACATCTGTTGTCGGCTCAGGTGGCGGAGCTATAGTGACAGTCTCGGTGACAGGCTGGGTTAGCGTTTGGACTAAGGTAGCCGTCTCCGTAACCACCGATGTCTGTAAATTGATAGAGGTAGTTATAATGGTTGCCGTGACGGTAGCCAGCTGTGTCTGTGTTTGGTATTCAGTGACAGAGTCTGTTATCGATTCCGTTACAGTAGTCGGAGTAGGGTACACCGTCACAACTTCACATTCATCTTCGTCACAGTCCTCTTCCTCGTCGTCGCCCTCGTCGCCCGTGACTTCCTCATCGTCGCTTTCCATGCAGTCGCAATCCGGTGTACTGGGTGCATCAGTCTCCTCACTCTGGTAAGTGGACGAGGTCTCTACTGGGGTCTCGTCTGACACTTCAGTAGTATCTTCTTCATCATCAACATCTCGCTTCTCAATGTGATGGTCCCGTACCATTTGCTCAGCCCGCAAGGCCGACCGTGCAACAGGGTTGATCTCAGGTGACTTGTGAGCGGGAGCCAAGTTTTCACGTCGACGCGACCTTCTCAACGAGCCGTCGTAAGCCTCGTTTTCACCCAGGTGTGGGTCTGCCCTGGGTGAGCTACCGTGCACACTTTCAGATGGCAATTTGTCGTAGTCACCCACTGGGCGTGGTACTCTGCCATATGGGAATCTTTGGCTCAGCTTTTCGACACTCCGGATCCCATCTTCCCGAATGCGACGAACATCATCCACTGTCATCTTTCCAGTAATAGGCCTGTCGGAAGAAACACTGCCGCGTCTTCGTGAAGAGCCTTGAGCATTGGATGGAACGAGCGGCCGGTGGCTTCCCATCTCTTGGGATTTTGCCTTGTCCATTTCTCCAGCACTAGCTTCCATTTTTTCGCTAATACCTAGAGAAGCTCCCTTGTAGTCCTTCTCTGTTTCAACCTTATCAGCTGATTCTCGAATAACCATCGTAGTTGGCATTGTAGGCCCTTTCACCGAAGTGACCTCTGGCTGCTTGGCCATGGCATCAGTCGATTCTTTAGCCATTTGATGAATTCCCGGTACAAACTCCTGAACTTGGGTGACACGAGCTTCCTTGACTTGGACTGTCTTTGCTCTTGCAGCACGGCCAGGCCTTCCAGCAGCTGTTGAAGTAATCACGATAATGCGAGTCGATATCGGAGATGCAGCTCCAAACATTTTTTCTGGCTCATCTTCAATCTCAAAGTCGGTGACAGCGGCAGCTTTAGCTGTGACTGGTGCAGCAGCATTCGACTTAATCACCCGATTCGGGGGGTCGACGGTCACATAAGAAGTGACGTATACAATAGAGTCGGAAGAGTTATCGTCATCAGGCATGTCATCATTGGAGTCATCGTCCATGTCGTCGTCCTCAGCTCCGTCATTCTTGTCGTCGGTTCCATTGTCACTGTCGTTATCGTCGTCGCCATCATCAATGTCGGCGTCGTCTTCACTATCATCGTCACCATCTCTCTCGTCATCGTCATCGTCATCGTCACAGTCCTCATCGTCTTCATCAAACAGTCCAAAAAAGAACTTCTTTTTCACGCCGTTACTGTCTTTGGAAACAGTGGCAGCTTGTTCCTTGTCGTCATCCTTCATTGAAGGTGGAGTCAACGGATTAGGCGGAGATGCAGGCGGAGGCGGTGGAACACCATTGAAGGCGACAGCTGCAAATTCCAGATCGGAGTACTCTTGCTCAGTCATCTCTTGTATGTTTGAATCGCTATCATTGTCCACTTCTTCGTCAACGAGCTCTTCTTCTTCGCTGTCCAAAGGGCCATATTGCTCGGCGTATCTCTCCAACATCTCCTCAATCTCCCTAATATTACTATCCTCAGGGACCGATGTGGCAACTGGACTCAATGGATAAAACGTTGTCTCTAATGGCTTTGCGCTGTGGGTTCCGGTAACATGTGGCGGCACACCAATCGTTCTATGCGGCTTTGCCTGTGAAGCGTCGTCGAGCTCGCCATAGCTGGCTCGGTATTTGTCAAGTAACTCTCGCAGAAGCAATCTTTCAAGCTCTGCCTTCTCGTCTGCAGTCAATTCTGGAGACGGAATCAGCTCAGCTTGCTCAGAACCTTGACTGCTCTCACCACTCTCGTCGCCGTCTTGAACCTCGTCGTCCTCAGTGTTATATGGCTGGGGTGACTTCTTATTGCTTCCAGCAAAGCCAGTCTTATAATCGACATCGTAAAATGGCTTTTTAATCTTGTCAGGTTGCTCTTGGGCATTTTCAGAGTTCTCGACTTGCTGGTTATCTGCGTTTCCATTCTGCCTGGACTGTTCCACGCTCGCTGAGCCATCTGGTGCAAATGTGATCTTCTTGGTGGTCTTTTCGCTGACAATATCGATGGACTGCACATTCTTGTCGTCGTTGTTATTGCCATTGTCTCGCTTAACAAGTTTATCTAGTAAGTTAGCTCTCGCTTCAGATTATATATAATCATACCATTGTTTTCCACGGTCATGTTGTAATTCTTGGCGTTAACCCAGGAATAAGGCAAAGTACTGTTGCCTCGCAACTTGAGCAGCTGAGTCAGTCCGTTTGATTTGGAGGCGACACGATTCTGATTAGATCCCATGTTTCGGGATAGCGAAGACGTTCTCAGTCCTCTTACTCCAGCTGGAGTGGCAAATGGTCGATAAACTGGTACTTCCTTAGTGACGGTGGTTGTGAATGCAGCGGTATAGGTCGTAGCAGGTACAGTGACAATGAAAGTGACGGTGGACCCGCCTTGCAGGCCGCTGGTCCACGGTGCAGGGTCTACACCGGCTTTCTCAGCGTCCATAACGGGACCGCCCATTGGCATGCGAGGCGCGGCAGCATTTCCAACGACTGGTCTAGGCTGTTGCATTGATTCAGCCTTTTTGGCGGAACGGGATGGGGATTGGGTATAGGTGTTGGAGTCGGAGCACTCAGTGCCGTCGTCGTCGTCATCATCATCATCATCATCATCATCATCATCGTCGTCGTCGTCGTCAGAGCCGCAGTTACCGTCGACCTTGTCATCATCCCCATCATCATCACCATCATCATCACCACCATCATCACCATCATCGGCACTGCATCCATCTTCATCATTGTCATCATCATCGCCATCATCGTCGTCGGCCTCGCAATCGTCATCATCATCATCATCGCCATCGTCCTCACATCCATCGTCGTCGTCATCATCATTATCATCGGAATCACATCCATCGTCTCCATCATCGTCATCATCACATGTTTGTGGGCAAGTGCTGGGTGCTGGAGCCGCTGTAGTAGATGTCATTGGCTCATCTGTCGTTACGGGATACGACTCTGTAGTCTGTGGCTCCGCTGAATCTGTAGTCTCTGGTTCAGAGCTATCAGTCGTCTCAGTGGGCTCAGGCTCAGAGCTCTCGGTCGTTTCTGGCGCTGAACTTTCACTATAAGATGATCCATCATCGTCATACGGCTCAGCAGTGTACGAAGGAACTGGCATCGAGTAAGTGCCAGGCTCATATGGCTGATCCCATCCATCCTCGTCATACTGAAAGTCATACCCATTGGCATCATTTTCAGGTGTAAGGTATGGCGGAGCTCGGAACGATGGAGCATTCTGAGGAGGTGGCGTGAATACTGGCTTGAAGTACGGGGCCGCCGCATACGATGGCGGTGTAGCTTTAGCTACCCTATTTGCGCCATTTGCAGGCGCAAATGCGGGCTGTGCCATCGGCACAACAGCATCTTGGCCCAGACGCTGAGCAATATCCTCGTCGCACTCGTCGTCGTCATCATCATCGTCGTCACAGTCATCACCGCCAAACCCTAGCATACTACCCAAGGTCTCGATTAATTCTTCGGTACGCTTCTCAATCTCATTTCCGTCCTCGGTCGGGATATACGCGGCTGGATTTCCTGAGCCTTTCAATGGCAGATCGTGGTTCCATCGAGTACCATACGGCTTCTTTGGCTCGTTGAATCGGGTCTTTGGGGCCAGTCCATTGGAACTCGATGTCTCCAATGATTCAGAGCACTCAGAGTCTTCTTTTATATTCATCTCGAACTTGTCATTCTGCAATGGTGGGAATGCCATTCCAGGAGCGGCTGTGAGCACCGGTACTGGCGGGTGGATCATATTCTCAGCAGCGCTGTACTGCGACTGTAGTTCATCCGAGTTGACAGTCAGAGACTTTGTTGATGGCGCTGACTTGACTTCTCGCTTGGCAAGCTCCCCTGTGTATGTGCCTTCGTAGTATGGGAACGACTTCTCTGCAGCAGACTCAATGTTCTCGTAAGCATCCTCACCAGACAATTCAGGCGCCGCACTCATTTGCGGAGTCAAAATCTCGGGAGGTGGAGCTTGTGGAGACGATTCTGGAGATATCAGCGACGGATTTTCGCCTGCCAAATCGGACGGCTGTGGGTCCAATTCGCTCAATGTCAAAGCAGGAGGCACCTTTGTGAGGGTTGGAGTGGCTCTCGCTGAAGTTTCGTGGATATAACTTGTGACATCGATATAAACTGTTTCCCGGCTTGGAACAAACTCAGTGTAAATTGTCTCGTGCTCTACCGTGAGGGTGACCGTCAGATCTTCATCGTGCGTCGTACTAGATTCGGTGTGCGCACCTTCTACAGGAACAGTGCTATATTCTTCAGCTGGTTCAGAAGTTGTAGCGTTTGGATAGTACATGGAGGCAGGAGCAGTTGAGTTCAATATATCACTCGTGTTATTGGACTGAGAAGTAGAGCCAACTTGCTGATCCATTTCCGCCTCAACTGGGCCTGGCTCTGCGTGTACTTCAGGAATCACAGGAACTTCATCAACTGGTACTTCAGGCTCCAACTTTGCACTATCGGCTGGTTGTTGGATCATTGGGTCTGATGTCGAGGGGTCGGTCAAAATAGGATCCAACGGTAAATCAGAATCAGGCAGGTTTGGAGAGATAGGCTCAATGGACTGCTCAGATGGCTGGATCATCTCGGGTTGATGAGGAGCTAGCATATCAGGTACCTGTGGTGCTATTGGATCCTCCAAAACGGGAGCAACTCCACCAGGGATAATTGGCTCGTTTGGAGAAGCGGGCTCCAAAGGAATAAAAGGCTCGATTGCATCAGCTGGAATGAAGGGCTCCATAGGAACAGGTTGAACCGGAATTGGTCCAAGAGGCAACGGATGGAGAGGTCCACGATCAAGTGGTTCCATTGGCTCTGGTGGGTTAAATGGCGGCGGCTCAAGCACGACCGGCGGTGCCATTGACGCCGGGCTATCAGCTAGTGGAGGCGCAGGCAATATAGTCATAGTTGGAGAAGTTACAGAGGTATGGGTTCTAGAAACTGGATCGATACTGACATTCACTGGCATCTTGCCCACAGATTCATCTCCCTCATCTTCATCGCGATCTCCCTCGTCATCGTACTCATCGTCTTCATCTTCATCTTCATCTTCATCCTCTTCGTATACTGACAACTTCTTTCTTCTTTCTTGAGGCCCAAAAATGTCCCAAAGAATACCCTTTTCATGGGGTTTGCGTCGCACGTCCTTGACGGGGATTGCAGAAGCTTGCACAGACGCAAAGCAGAGCGCCACAATGCACACAAGCAGCAGTGCCCTCATTTCTAATTTAGTCAGTCAAAATGTCGCCAACAATCTCTCACTCGAGTGGAATTACAATTGCACTGGGTTTATCTGTGAAACAAAAATCAGATGTATAGTTTGACGAAAAAGAAGAGAAAAACGCAAACGAGGGTAACCACTTCAAAAAACAGGAAAAGTCTATAATGACCTTTTCTAATTCCCCCCATGACCTCCGTAAGTCTTTCAAGCTCCTAATGTCAATACCACTTTTAATTAATTCAGCGACCCCTTGAGACACTTTTGAGTTTGTTTAAGCGAACCCGTACTATGGGGGAAAACTCTAATGGCGCCCCAAGCCGCTCAACGCGCGGTGCCACACCAACGGGCACAGCCGTGCGTCCGCGCGCAAGAAACCAGGTCTTGAGCGTTAGCTTTCCACCCTCTCTCACTTACTCTTTACGTTTCATGCGACTCCTACATGATCTCCAAGTGCCAGTCCGGGACTGGTGCAAATGAGCGCAGGAGAGCCCAAGCGTGCTCGAGATGCCGCAAGGCGAAGATGAAGTGCGATGCCTCGCTGAGGTTCCCCAAGAAATGCTCCAGATGTGAGAGACTAAAACAGCACTGCGAGCTCGGTGCGCATTTGGGTGTCGTTGCTGCGAGCAGCATTGAGGCGGGCCATTTTTCGACTAAAATTGAATGGAAGGGACTACCAGAATCTACAATCTTTAAGGGAATCCCGTTCGATTTCGCCAAAGATGAGAGATTTGGTCACTTTGAAGTCACGCAGGAAATGCAGGCCGAAGCGTACAAGTTTTATATCTTGAATAACCACGCAATATTTCCGGCTATACCATCACAGCTTATCTACAAGAACTCCCCATTACTGATGAGTAAGCGCCATATCCTTTATTGGACGATGGTGCTAGTGGGGCTTTCGTCGGCGCTCGATCTCGAGGGCCCATTCGAAAGGAGCGCGCAGGCAGCAGTGCTTTATCATGTACAAGTGCTTATTTCTCAGGGACACGATAGAGATTACCTCAGGAACCCCTATGATACACTGAGCTATGTGCTTGCACTTACTTTAATGGGCTACTGGCACCCTGGTGCACGTCGATTGCAGGACGATTCCGCATGGGTGTACAGCGGAATGGCGTACCAGCTCGGTTGCTTGGTTGGGCTGCACACTGATCCATCTACGAGTAACGAGTTTGGGTCTCTAGTCGAGCCAGATGTGCGGGCACATGTGTGGAAGGCCTTGGCCATATCCAACCAGCTTATGGCCATGTCGTTTGGCCTTCCGCCGTTGCTGAGGGTCTCGCAGCACGATGCACGAACTGAAATGGATATACAAGCGAGGCTGCTTGTTGAGTACCATCGGTTCACTGATACTGTCGATACTCGCGAGGTTTTGAGAGTCACTGTAGACCATCTTTGCCAGCGCACGGCTGATATGCTCGACGAGGCGGCTGCCGAGGATGCCTCGCCCTTTACACAGCTGTTGGCACTATACGTCAAGTCGCTCGCGTGGTCGACGCTGCTGAACGACAATAATCAATACCCCAAACCGCCAGATGAGCCGTGTATACTACCACTCTACGCTATCGCAGTTCAAACGGTCGATAAGCTCGACGAACTAGGAGCCCATATTGCACAAAGCACGTACCCTACGTGGGTGTTTCGGCACATTGTCACCACTTGCATTTTGATCTATCGGCTCATTGCCACCGACCAGTCGGTATTGGAAGAGCGAGCAGCGCTTAATGTGATCTCGCGCCTTTACTCGCATTGTCGGCATGCATCCAATGCTGGATGGGCACTGTTGTTCTTGGACTCGATCCATGTCGTGTATACGCAAGGCGGACTCACCCCCAAGCTGAGCAGCATGACTAAACGGTTCGGGGCTAGTATAGTCATTGATACCGCTACGCTCGTCATGTCCTGGCGCCGCGAGTACGATCCAACCTATGCTGCGGATGTGGCTGCCGAATCGCGGAGAGCTGCCAATGGCCACGAAACGTTTGTTGAGACGGGGGAACAAGCGCCCATCGTCAGCGACGATGTCGCGGCCAGTTGAAAATCTACGACTGTGTGTTTGTGAATATAAACATAGAGATATACTACATAATGCAAATTTGTACAATGATTCTAAGAGAAATCAAATCCTGCGCCCGAGTCTATAGACTGGAGCAGTTTCTTCTTGAGCACTTTCTTGTCTTTATAATCGGGCATTTTTAACAGGTTCATGCACGTTGACGCGCTAGGCAATCGGTCAGTATCGCTACCAGCATTATAAATGCACAAGAGCGGATGCAAGCTGCTAAAGCCACCGAGAGGCGGTTTGGGCACAGATGTGACAAATTTCAAGAATCGGCTCCATTGCGCACCATCAAACTCCGACAACACCTCGAAAAAGTCCTTGATAGTCTGATCTGCAAATGAGAATCTCGTGAGCTTGATGTTGTTCCTAAAGTCTTGCAAGTTCACAGGCCCGGACTCGCCGGAAATAAGAGTTTGAAGCTCGGGCGCACTGAACATGCTGAGCAGTCTAGGCTCAATAAACTTGGCCACGCCGCTGAAAAAGGCATTCGATTGTGGACCAAGGACAGTATTGAGCTTATAGTTTGCCACTGCATGGATATAGTTGAGTCTATTGGCATTCGTTACAGGTATCTGCGATCCACCTGGCACCAGTTCAACTTCGTCAAACTCAAAAGTCAGCTCCATTGCTTCTTGAACGTTGCCATCGTAGCGGAGAACACGCACCAAGCCATTGTACAGCTCGGGATCTAGCCAGAACAAATCATCAAATGAGTTTTTCAGTCTCGAACCCTGACACTTTTGAAGAAAAAACGGCGCAAACTCATAATCTAGCAAGATCCCCTCCAACAACGATTTGCCGATAAGACGACCCAAAAATACAATCCTGTTAAGTTTCTCTGCACGAACCGCCGGATCAGCAATCTTCACAATGTCGGGGTTTGGATATAACAAATGGTTCGCCGTCTCGACAAATAGGCCGTTATCAGGATGGAAACCTTCTGCGCTGACTGCATTTAGCATTTCTTTTGTCAAGCCACCGCCATCAATGCCGGCTTCCTGATCACCCTCAGCGTTCACGAATACAACATAGAAATCGATGATACTAATATCGTTGATATAAAACGCTTCATAGGCATCTTCAAATGCATTATCACGTCGGATAGTCACAGTTCCTCGTCGAGCATACCTATCAGCTCTATCCCTGTCTTTCCAGCTGAGTTCTAATTGACTGACAAACCAAGCCACGCGGGTATCGAAAGTAAGGGAAAAGGGCACATCATTCATTAATGCCTGAGTAGGCGTTTTTTCTTGAGCATGCTCATCCTGGGTTAACTTCGAGATGGCCGTTTTGTCAAGCCTGCCTGCATACTCTGACAACCAAAAGCCCTTGGGCATAAAGTTTCTTCGCATGTCACGCAAGAAAACTTGTCGCAACACAACGACACTTGCTTTTCTCAGTTTCAGGAGTAAGCTGTATTCTTCAGGTAAAAGCTGCTTCAGCCTCGAATCATGGACCAGTGCATTGTAAGTGAAATTTTTGAGAAATGTAATGAATTCCCGCGTTTCGTCAATGGTGAGACCTTGAGTGTCGTTTTTCAGAAATTCATCATCATCAGCGACCATGAGCCAGAAATTTTGCATATGCAATAAAAGTTCAAGCCCCACCATGTCATATTTTCGCTTAACGAAATCCTCTGCGAATGCAGTCGCTTTATCATCGCTTTGGCTGCCAGGTGAGCTCTCCATCAACAGCTTCTTCAAACGCTCCCACACAAGTCGTGCAATGGGTTTGGGATGCAAAATCAGTGCCATAGTGATCTGCGAGCTTTTACTCGGCTGCAGTGACATCAACCTGGTCAGTAAAGCCAGGCTTTTAGAACCGGTATCATCCGGAGCAACGCTGTCGGAATCAACAAAACTCAACAGGGTCGTAATCACATCTCGCTCATATAACGGACTCAAAACATCCGAGCTTTCGTCAGAAGCTGAGATCAATTCATCATCAGAATCATAGCCGTGGGCCTGCTCGAGTCTCTCAGCATAGGCATCTACCAAAGCAGTCGCAGCAGCGATAAGTTGGCCAGTATGATGCCTTGTTCTCATGAGATGGATGATGTTTTTGATAGCTGTAACAACCTCGTCCTCTGTTAGCCCGATCATACGCTGGTCGATACGAGCTTGCTCAATACGTAAAGTGAGTGTTTCCCAGTCAATCTTCGAAAATATATCAGCCCTTGTAAGCAGCTTGGTCAAGAAAAGTGTCGAATGGTAAGACGCAAGTGCTTGCGACTGACTCCATAGATTGAGAACATTGGCTTTTGAAAAGATTATCTCCGCAGCTCTTTCAGAAGAAAATGGCGCCATAGTAGCGTCTAAATCGGCTACTATGGGCAGCAGTGAATCATCATTGACAAACAGTTCGGCAGAGGATATTACATTCCTCAAAAGCTGGTTCGGCAGAACATCAGCTTCCGATTCCACAATGCTGAAAATCGTGGCCAGCTCTTCCGCAGTCGTCACCTTAGTCACCCTCGCAACGAACGCGAACCGCCGAAGCACCTGCTCGTTAGACCCACCTTTTTCGTCAGTCATCTCTTTGGCGGCTCTCCTCAGATCCAGAACTGAACGCCAGCTCGACTGAATGATTGTTGCAGCATTCTGCCTCTTTCTTTCCAACTCCCGCTTTTCTCGCTCTTCCTTACTGCGCTGAAGCACCGACTGGCGACTGAACCCCGAGGTAGAATTGCCACCAAGGTTAATTTTCCGGCGCCTTTGCACCGATCCAGTAAAAAGCATGACTTAACGAGCCTGTCGCAAGGCACGTCAAAGTTCTAATCGTCTTATTATATGCTCGGTTGGCTTCTACTTGCTGTCACAACAGAGAGTGAGGATCGGTGAGGCTTCACACACTTATCATACTTTGGTAAGTCAAACGTTGGGAGCTTACTAAGATATGCACTTCTAGTCAACGATAACGTTGCAGGGTAGATGAACGAACATGGGAATACCTTGTACTTGCTAGTGCTTTCGATTCTCTTAATTAGTTTCGTGCCAAAATGACATCAGTGGGATTGGAAGCTGTATATACTTATACGAAGGACGCACGCTGAGTTGAAAGCCAAAAAAAAGGTTTCATCGAATAATCGAGTAAGTAAAAGTACAGAATATCTATAATACAAAGAAGTGGAATCATCTTTTTCACGTGCTAGAGAAAGAATAAATTGCGATTGTTGGAAATCATTAGTCGTTGAAGAATGGAGTAAACCAAGAAAAAAAAATAATCAAAAACGTGGTGGTTGAAAGGAGGGCATTAGGACGTTAAATGTTCCAGTAATGGATGTCGTAAGTTGTCAGTATCGTTGTAAAGCTGCCTGTGCAAATGCTCAATCTGGGGTTTACAGGAGAGCATAGAGTGCTGGGATCAGGGCCATTAGGAATGACTGCGGAATTACGGCGGCTTGCACTGCAGCACCGTGAGAAGAAGAGGTGGTATGAACGGATGATGTTGCTGCTACCACCGAGGTAGAACCGGCCTCACTAGCACTAGAAGTCACATTGGCTTGAGCAACGTTATACAAAGCTGTCCGCGAGGTCAAGTAAAGGTTAGAGTCAAAGCCAACTTTAAACGTCTTGGCAGCGGTAGTGGAGCTCTCAGTAGCATTCAGCGCTTCGAGATCCAAAGCAGTTGGGTGTGGTGCTTCTGATGAAGTTGAAGGAACTTGCGTTGAAGACTCGGCAGTGGTTGACGCGACTGAAGGAGCCTGAGTGCTAGAGCTTGACGTGGTAGACGACGACGAAGAAGAAGTTGTTGGCTCGGCAGAAGTCGATGGAGGAGGCGGTGGTGGAGCGCTAGATGAGGATGGAGCAGCGGCGGGCGACGACGCGGCTGGCGAACTCTGACCAGAAGAGCCACTAGAACCTGAGCCCGAGCCAATCTCAAAGACTTCAATGAACGCAGTGCTACCCTTGGACGCGGTAACGACACAAAAAGCGCCATCACCAGCACCATCAGCTGATTCATTCGACGTGACACCGTTGATACCGACCTTAGATGGGTCAATCTCACACGGCGTGCCGTTGCAAGTGCCATCACACACGATTCGCACACCGTACGATGGAAGGGTATTCCTGAACGGAGTGGATGACTGCAAATAGATCGGGTTCCAGCCAATCTTGACAAATGTATTGCCATTGGAGTCAGTGTTGGCACCGGCGACGAATGGAACCCAGTTTCCGTATGGGTTGTCGGATGAGCCCCATACACAGCCAGTGTCAGTAGACACTCCTGGAGGGTTCACGTAGTAGTGAGCAGCTGTGGAAGCCCAGTACGTAGGATCCGGCACAGCAATAGTCTCTGTACTTCCAGCTCCAACGTTAGTTGGGATAAGCATAGCTTCGTTGCCTGGAAGCACAGTTTGGCAGAACGCGACTTGTTGGCTGCACGTGTTTCGAACCTGGACGGTACCAGTGCCGTCATAGCAGTAAGGTTTATTGGGGAATGGCTTGACCATTGTTCCATCTTGCTGGCACTGAAGACCACCGTACTGACTACCTGGATAAGAGTAAGTAGTCACTGAGGGATCCCATTGACCCGAAAGTTGGCCTGGGGGACAAGCGTATGGGCACCATCCTCCAGGCTGGCAAGGCTGGTCAGGAGACATGGCCCAGCCAGCATTTTGCTGATCTGGAGTAACGGCCACGAGACCAGCGTCAGTTGGGAATTGGCACTGGCCACCTCGTTTGTTTAAGGGCTCATCATTGCTGTCGTTCTTTTCTTGGTGGTGGTGGATATCTCGGTGTTGATGACGGTGGCCATGTTCGAGATGGCTGTCGGCAACATTATCGATGGATATGGGCGTGACCACGACTTTTTTGTTGGATTCGGCTAGCGCTATAGAAGTCAAGACAGAGAGAACTAAACTTGTGGTTCTCATCTTGAATGTCGATAAGGTTTAAGGGTGTGGCTAAGAGTTGTTGAGAGAGAGTACGCAAAAATCAGGGGTACTAGCGAGACTCGGGAGGGCGTTGGGGGGTTTGGTGTCGATGAATATCGAGATGAAACGAAGGGACTGGGTTAAAGATTGTCGTAGAAGTTGAGGCGAGTAGTGCTCGACGACTGTTAAAGCGAATGGATTGTTGGTTAGGAAAGAAGCGTGTCGTTTGGAGAGAGAAAGTGAAAACCTGCACAAGCGATCCATTGAGCAACCGGCGCTGCTTATAAACGAGGTGTTTACACTCGTCACCAGCCAAAAAAAAACACACTTTTTCTCGGCAAAAACACACACACAGATCCAGATACAGACGCGCGTGCATGCGTCCTGCTCTCACACAGTGACCCCCAATTGGGCAAATATGCACGTCGATCGCACCTCGCTGTGGATCGGCGCTCGCGCCCGCGGCCGTGCACGTCGCCCAATGCGGCCGATTCGCGGCTGGATTGGGATTCCATGTGCCCCATTCTGGAGCCACACCGTTTCGGTTCTTGGAGTGCGGCTCGGTATTTGGAATGCTCATTGTTTTGGGGCTGTGCGGAATCCAATTGTCGAGACCGAGTCCGTTATATGGTACATGAGATGATGAATGCTTTTATGCGAGATTCAGTGGCATCGAATCGTATTTTTACTGGGTCAGACTTGTCAAGGCGACCGATGAGATGAATGGATCTGTGTGAAAAAAAAAATGACTGATCGCACTGTACAGGCTTTTTCGTATGCAGGTAGACGGTGCACCACGATTCCAATCAGATTCGCTCTAAAATCACCTTGCAGCTACAGTGTACAGTGTAGTTTACCGTGCCCGAAGCGGTTAATTGTTGTCTGACGTGTTTTCGGCGTACATGATCACGATGATGTGTGGAGGTGCCTTGTGAGATGAGCGCCGCTTCGCTCAAATGTTTACATTTGGTATTATACTACACAGTTTTACTCAGCCCGAAACTCGTTAATGGGTTTTGTTATTTGTCTACCAGTACAGACACTGCTCTAATTGCTACGTTCCCTCGAGCTTTCTATGGCCGTGATAATTACCGTAATGATCGAGGACAAAATCAGGAGTGCTGTCGATTCTATGTGCTGAGCTGATCAGTCAAGCTACCTTTTAGCTTCTGATCACAATCCTGGTAACGTCGAAATCATGGTTTCTGAAATATTTTACGAAAGTTGCTCTACGGTAGCAAATGTACCGGTAGATTGTCCGATTTGCACAACGATCAGCACCTGTGAAGTGGCTCGTTCGTGGGATCTTTTCTGTTGGCTTGTCGGACCGTGCTTACTGTACCGGCATTTGCGTTGGCGCGGTGCGGCATTCGCATGCCGGGGAATCGACTCGATCCATGGGTCGAGTGAGATTTCGCCGTATTTCTGTTAGTTTCTGGAGTAATATTAGGGACTGGAACTATTTTCTTCAAAGACAACACGCTTTTCATCGATGGAGTTTATTTCCTTCAAGATTCGTATCACGATTGTTGATTCCGAATTGAGATATTTTGCAGTATCTAGATTCAGATGCTCCACACGCTCTCAATCAGATTATCTCGTCATCTGTAATGCACCCAAAAGACAAGCAGTAATCTGATCCGCTTTCTACTACAGTGGGTACTTCTCAACGTTGGCCAAACCCCGCTTCCAGCTGCAAAGTTCTACGATGCAGCATGCTCGATTTGTCGGGTAAATATCAGTCCGTATACTGTACATGATGCTTTAACAGATGGCGAACAGATATTTTTCGTAGCATTTAGTGAAAAGGAGTGCCAATGCTTTTAGATTTTGAGGGCTGCATTAGTGTGACGTCCATACAGTACCTTCAGACCGCCGCAAAAGCTAATCTTACAAGGTCGCAGGGCACATTGCCATTTCCAAATATTTATTGACACGTATTGATGACTATTGAAATCTTTTTAAATGTAACCCAATTTCGATCCATTTTGATGATAAAAATTGTCTGCAAATTGCATGCTCAGGGGAACCCATGTACACAATCGACGGAGCTCTGCCGGTGCAAGCTGCTGCCGCGTAGCTGCAGATTGAACAAACGCCTGACATCTGCATCCTGCAGAGCTGTACTCCAAGTCAAATTGAGAACTTGTACCGGTAGTACATCACTCCGAGAAGCTACACCGTACAACCCCACCGAGGCAATCATAAATTTATCGATCGGACCGATTATTACTCGGGAAGTCTGTATCTGATTCTTCTCAGAGTGCGACAATGTCCTAGACTTTCGGGAAACAAAAAGGAGAAACCGTTTCGTAGTGCATAAACCAGAGTCTAATTAACACGATGTTTGAGGCGCGCACTTTGGCACGGCAATTTTTTTTTGACACACTCTGAGACTGACTTGCAAGTATGAAGAAAAGTTTGACACACATATTTTGAGAATGCCGATTTTTTTTTTGTGACGGAAGATTCTTCGCCGGCGCTTGTCTGCCATATCCACTCATGGCAGTGCAACGTTCCCGGAGGACCCTAAGCCGAGCTTCTGAAATTTGCAGAGCATCCTATTGATTGTAGTATATGGTTGCACTACAAGATTGAAGGCAATCCACGTTGTGTTGCCGTTATTACGAAGGCTATTCATCGCTTAGATCACCAGCCGCGTGCGGCGGATATCATTACAATTGTTAGTCTTCTTTCATATTCATCTACTCTGATATTAAATTCCAGGCTATATGTAAGTGAATTAACGGCGGAGAGAGCTTATGGTTGATGCAATGGCGGCTACTCGGAAAGAGTGCCGCTCAATGTACTACACCCTTAAGGAATCACACATAGGTTACTGCTTCCTTAATCCCCACTGTACAGTCTAACCACACTCTCAGGAACCCCGGTATTCGAAACGTGCTTGTGCAATTCCCAAAACTGTTGATTGATGAGGATGAAACGCTAACAAAACAGACACGATCCTCACGCCGCACGATAATGTCTCACATTTCCATAGCTCATATAGACTCCAAGAACGGTATGATAAACTGGCACGCGATAAAATGCTAACTATATAGAAACGGACGCCATCAACAAGCTCAATCAGGTTGGCCAAGATGCAGACGCCGTCAAACAGGCAGCGAACAGTGGAACTCCAGCGCAGCTTGCTGCAGCTGAAAAGACGCTTGACGATGCGATGAAGAACAGCACAGCTGTGCTGAACGCACTCAATGGCACAGGCTCGCCGGATCTTGCAAACGCCACGGCTCAAGCTGCAGATCACGTTAAGGACGCTGCGGACGCGGTTGCTGCGAACCAGGGCCCAGCAGGCCAAGGTTCAGATGATGCGCGACAGGTTATGAACGACGGTCTGACGCTTGGTAGCGCCATGAACAAGACGTCGCCGAGCGCGTCGGACGCCGTTGGAGCGATGACCAACGCGTTGAACAACCTGGCGGACTCCAAGAACGGTATGATAAACTGGTACGCGATAAAATGCTAACTATATAGAAACGGACGCCATCAACAAGCTCAATCAGGTTGGCCAAGATGCAGACGCCGTCAAACAGGCAGCGAACAGTGGAACTCCAGCGCAGCTTGCTGCAGCTGAAAAGACGCTTGACGATGCGATGAAGAACAGCACTGCGGCGCTGAACGCACTCAATGGCACAGGCTCGCCGGATCTTGCAAACGCCACGACTCAAGCTGCAAATCACGTTAAGGATGCTGCAGACGCGGTTGCCGCGAACCAGCAGCAGCCGGGAGGCCAAGGCTCCGACGATGCGCGACAGGTTATGAACGACGGTCTGACGCTTGGTAGCGCCATGAACAAGACGTCGCCGAGCGCGTCGGACGCCGTTGGAGCGATGACCAACGCGTTGAACAACCTGGCAGACTCCAAGAACGGTATGATAAACTGGCACGCGATAAAATGCTAACTATATAGAAACGGACGCCATCAACAAGCTCAATCAGGTTGGCCAAGATGCAGACGCTGTCAAACAGGCAGCGAACAGTGGAACTCCAGCGCAGCTTGCTGCAGCTGAAAAGACGCTTGACGATGCGATGAAGAACAGCACTGCGGCGCTGAACGCACTCAATGGCACAGGCTCACCGGAGCTTGCAAACGCCACGACTCAGGCCGCTGGTCTTGTTAAGGACGCTGCGAACGCTGTTGCCGCGAACCAGCAGCAGCCGGAAGGACAAGGTTCAGATGATGCGCGACAGGTTATGAACGACGGTCTGACGCTTGGTAGCGCCATGAACAAGACGTCGCCGAGCGCGTCGGACGCCGTTGGAGCGATGACCAACGCGTTGAACAACCTGGCGGACTCCAAGAACGGTATGATAAACTGGTACGCGATAAAATGCTAACTATATAGAAACGGACGCCATCAACAAGCTCAATCAGGTTGGCCAAGATGCAGACGCTGTCAAACAGGCAGCGAACAGTGGAACTCCAGCGCAGCTTGCTGCAGCTGAAAAGACGCTTGACGATGCGATGAAGAACAGCACTGCGGCGCTGAACGCACTCAATGGCACAGGCTCGCCGGATCTTGCAAACGCCACGACTCAAGCTGCAAATCACGTTAAGGATGCTGCAGACGCGGTTGCCGCGAACCAGCAGCAGCCGGGAGGCCAAGGCTCCGACGATGCGCGACAGATTATGAACGACGGTCTGACACTTGGCAGTGCCATGAACAAGACATCGCCGAGCGCGTCGGACGCCGTTGGAGCGATGAGTACCGCGTTGAAGAACTTGGCAGACTCCCACAATGAGACAGACGTTATCATATTGCTGAATAGATTATGTCAGGATGCTGATGCTTTCGAGCTGGCTGCTAGCAGCGGAACGGCAGCACAACTGTTCGTGGCTGAGAACACGCTTGATGATGCAATGAAATTTAGTACAGCGGCGCTTAACGCGCTCAGTGGCACAGGTTCACCGCTTCTTGCGAACGCCATTACCAGGTCTGCAGTTTGCGTTAAGGATGCTGCGGACTCTATGGCTGCAAACCAGCGTGATTTGGCAGCTCATGGAACATCAGGCTCCATACGTCATGACAGAAGGTCTAACGTTAAGCGGTGCAATGTGCAAGATTCAGGCTTGCTGCAGTTTGTTGACGACGGTCTGATGCTTGGTGGCGCGATGAACAGTACGTCGCCGAGTTCATCGGATGCAATCGGTTCAATGAACGACGCCTTGGAAATGCTGCTGGGTGAGGAAGACACTTTGTGTGCTGTGTCTTCCACGGTGCTCTCTCTGAGTTCATCCACTACCTCAGGAAGTGTGATCAGTACCTCGAAGGTATCAGTGGACGCGGAACCGAGTGTGGCGACTCGAGTAGGTCCGTCATTATCGGTTCCTTCATTTGGTAATCTGAGTGTGGTTGCTTCATATATGCCACTAGCTACCAGGACGCAGTTGAGTTTAATGGGTTCAGCGAGTTCAATGACTTCAATGACTTCAATGACTTCAATGACTTCAATGACTTCAATGACTTCAATGACTTCAATGACTTCAATGACTTCAATGACTTCAATGACTTCAATGACTTCAATGACTTCAACAGGTTCAACGACTTCAACAGGTTCAACGAGTCCAACAGGTTCAACGAGTCCAACAGGTTCAACGAGTCCAACAGGTTCAACAGGTTCAACAGGTTCAACAGGTTCAACAGGTTCAACAGGTTCAACAGGTTCATCTAGTTCAATGACTTCAGCGGGTTCTATGAGTATGCCGACAGTGACGACGCCTCCACTCCACAATTCCGAACCTGTCGCACGTACGTCTGTGTATTCATACGTGGAATCTGACACGCACGGTGGCAACACTTTCCAACCGTATTCTACCCGTGCTGCTAGCGCCCGATCAAGTCAGGGTTCTAAAATCACTGCAAGTTACTCTAACAAGGCAGAGCAATCGGGGCTCTGGCCCGTTCCGCAAGCTGCAACCCATGAGCCACACTCTTCTCAGATCATCGTGGCGTCTTCCAGTCTGCGGTCTACCGGAGATGCGTTGCCTGTTGCGCAAGTGGCACAAGGTAATGGACCTGGGACGACCTTGTCTGACTCTGCCACTCAATGGATAGGATTTCCGGCTGTATCTACAAATGCCATTTCACATATTTCAGCCCACAACCCATACACTTCTCGAACCAATAACCCATACCCTTCTCGAAGCAATAGTGAAACGTCCGACGGGCAGCCCACAGGAGAGCCACTTGCTAGTACCGCAGTATCACAAAGTGATAGCGGGACAACTCTTGCTGTTCCTTACTGGCTGTGCTTTTCATTGATTCTATTCCTTTAAAATTAAATTTAGATATATACTCTTTCTTTCATGTTGTACACCCTTTCATATCCGAATACATGTTTATTATAGTAACTTTTTTCGAGGTCGGCATGCAGCGTACTATTAGACTACTAGAGCGATTAGACTCCACATTTATTATGGGTTCCCATCTTGTGCTAGGCATTAATAGGTCTGGTGAATATTTATCCAAAAACTAACCATTTGTTTTTTTCTATCAAAGCTTTGGTTAGTGTTTCTTTGAAGCGATACAGAAGAGTGTGGTCAAGCAAATCTGCTTCATTCCCTATGTCCGGTCAAATGTCACATTTTGAGTATGATCGAAGCGTTATAGCTTGCCAGTACACGAAAACCCCTCTTTATCAAGCAGACGTCTTAGTGTCGAAGAGTTCAGGAAGAGAGGGGGGATACCTTGAGGCCGTAAATGGACTACACATTGCATTGGCCGAGAGTCCACACGCGCTGCTTGTACATACTTAGTAGAGCCGGCTATTATCTGACTAGGGTTTCCGGGCTGTCTGACCAGCTTCGGATGCTTACAGCCGTAAGTCTTGGTACCTCGACATGAGCCGATATCTAAATACATTTCCGCGGTTCCAACAGCATACCTAGAGAATGGACAGACGAATGGGCTCTGCTGCCTAGTTATCAGTGCCCTTCGAAATGTCATTCTATTTCCACCATTTGCTTGAATCATGTTCTGATCCACCCCGCCCAATAATTTCTGCACACATCAAACCTGTCAGATAAAATGAATTGTTTTAGCACGTCCCGATGTCTGCGGTGTATCACTAGGCCAAAAGGTCACTGTTGGAATGCTACTACTACTGTAAGCAAGGTAAATACTCAGCTCCCAATATAAAAGGAAGTGTGATATGATCTTGTACTTAACTTGTTAACTAATATACAATTTAGGTCTCTCTGATTGACATATAATCCTCGACAGCACCTGGCGACTAACAGTCACCACTTACTTCTGTCGGACACTTCAAATTTCATAAATTCATAATTTCATATTGCTATATTAATGCTGTGGACTATAAACTACATACACATGGGAGCGAAAAAGCCGTATATTATGATGCGCTCTTGGACCCTATATGGGCCTGGTGCGATGAGGGGGCGGCATGATATAGGCCATTCAACACGTGAGTCGGGTAATTTTCATCGCTGAGCTTAGTAATGATATATCCACAGACTTTGTTCTACTCAGACCATACACCTGGCATTGAAGTCGCTCTCTGGGGTTCGATTGCGACTGTTCAAATTCGATGGGGCCGTGACAAAATGGCTACTAAGAGATATATAAATATATATATAAGACCATCCCATGATTTCTCACAACGCCTAGGCGCCGCCTATGCATAAGCTGATTGATTTTGCCTCACCCAAAGCACACGAAGGAAAGGTACTTCGCTGCTACTATTACAGAATCGTCCCACATAAAACACCGAACTTTAAAATGGATCGGTAGCTTTTGCACATGAGACCTTTAAATGACATGCGATAACTCTGCCGGTGTGTGTTGGTCATTTTCAGTCTGCACAGCTGGGGGATCCAGGTATCAACGCCGTAAATCTACAACAGGAGAATAGTCCACAAGTGAGGACGTCGCACCAGAATATATGACCGAAAAGCAGGGCTGGCAATTCCTTGAAAGTCAAGTCTCACGTCTATGGAACAAACACCATGCCATTATGCATACTTCCGGTGTCAAATTGGCAAAAACGAGCCTGTTTAGACGCAGATTCAAAAACAGAAGTATAATATGATTCACAGAGTTTATAGATACATGTCAATGATTTAAAAAAAGTAGTTATGTGCTAAGAAGAGAAAAGTGCTAGAAACAGTTAGTTTACACCAGAACAACGCCAAAAGGGCAGAAACCAATCGAAAAGCATATTGGTAGTGTCATTTGACTGCGCGACACCAGGAAAAAGTAGGTGCTTGGAGTACTGGCTGATGGGACGCAGAGAATGAGAAAGGCGACTAGCAAAGGAGGTGGGAAATATAAATTGTTGAAAAACAATGAGATTTACGACGTAAGAAAAATGTTCTCTGCATCAGCGGAGTTCGTGATTAATTATAGTGCGAGTGGCTAAATTTTTTTTAGTGGTTTAGTTATTGCGTGCGAGTCGTCATTCACAGCGTGTTGTCAGCTGGTTGAGTTGGAATTAATGAAAGCTTTGATTAAAAAAATGCGTGAAAGTGGTTGAATTATTGCGGGAGTTGAAAACTTGACTGCGTATGAGATGCTTGCTAACCTGCCTAGTTGAAAGCACTTTTTTATCGACCGAGAAGCTCGAAACCCGAACCCGGGTAATTACTTGGGCAGGTCCAGCCCCCTTTTTTTTAATGCAGACAATATATTGAAATTATACAAAAGAATTATACCCCACTACCCGTCATAGCTCCCCACCGTATACACACGTGAAAAGTTTGGTGCGCGGTGAGTACGTAGGTGGATAGGCAAACCATTCGACCCAAATAAATCGCTTACAAGCTCACTGCCTCCCAAAATGGAGGCTGGAGAGACAGAGGTCGCCGCAGAACGCGTGGGCGTAGCGATGCGAGTACTGCACGGGCTCTTAGTAAAGTATCGGTTAATGTAAATCGTGTGGGTAAATTTTGTAATAGCCCGTTTCCGGTCTCCAATATACATATTGCGGAAGATGAGCCGGGACGAAATGATGGATTACCACTTTTTGTCAAAGCCTACGTAATTCCAACGCATCATCTGCCGCATTACTTGTGTGCGTGATGTCGGCTATGTCTCGAACGTTACCTATGGTAGTTTGCGCTGTGTGCTCTAGCGTGGGAGATTCACTCCGTTGATAGGGTCGCTATAAATTGAAGCACTGGCTGAAACTCCCGTCAGCTCCTGTGGTTCCACAGATTGAATTTGCGTCGGATTGGCTGAGGTCTGCACCATCGAACTGATGTTGCGAGCTTGCTGTGTGATATTTTGAAGGTAAGCGATGGCTGATAGTACATTGTCAGTTGTGCCAATCTGAGCGATAATTTGGTTGACAGCTGGCTGTACTTGGCCCAGAAGAGGTTCGGTTATTGTACTGAGCATATTGCTAATTGCATTGAGGGTAATTTTCATATCAATGGATGTAATGGAGGGGTGGGCGTCTCCCATTTTCGCATAGCTTCCAAGCATGCTGCTGACATCCTTAAGTGCCGCATTCGTGATTTTTGCCATTAAAGGTGATAACGTATTTGCAAAAGAGCTAAAATCTGTCGCTAGTGATTGTAGTGGTGTGGCAAGTTGCGCCAATTGGTTGGAGGACCAGAAGTCAACAAATCACAGATATTCTAAATCGAGGACTGCACAGCTGCCAGGTCACTTTGAAGTTGCGCTGTATTCGTACAGAGGGTAAGGCTATTCAAATCAAGATACTGGGTTAGATTGCAAATACTGCTGTCCAGCAGTTCGTTCACGGTGTACAACGAAGAGGACGTACGTTATAGTCTGAACAAAGGAGACTGAATAGCCCTGCAGTGATACCTCCAAGGAAATAATCGTTGTCGATATAATTGGTAAAAGCTTCGCCATCACAAACGTTCAAGGGCCCAAAAGAGCCGATAATTTCAGTGATATCGGGTTAACGCTGTTTCCAGCTCTTATATGTCATCGTTTATATGCTCGCACTGTTAAGCTGGATCGATAACATGGCACTTTGAACATCTCTGTTCCGGAATTGTAAATTCTGAGTCATTTCCAGCAACAGAATTCGCTACGTTCGGTAAAGGTGAGTGTTGTGCCGAGCTCTTGCCAAACCGCACGACAAGAGCGAGCTGAAGGTGTTGCAATAGATGGTTTTGAGGTCCCCTCGCGCACGCAAGTGGGAGCCTGTATTTATGTATGTCGTGTCCTAGATTCCCTAAGTTGCCCCCCTTAACTGGTGAGCGACCAAGGGCATAGTATTAACTAGGACACAGATTTTCGCAGAAGGTACAACTTCGTAAGGGATAAGCACCAGTTCACAAGTGGAATTATCACAGAAGGCACCTCAACGCCGCCAATCGCATCCGGATCGTAACAAAGCGCGTTGGCTTTGAAACGTGAAGGCTACCGTACAACTATATGCTCACCATAGAGCGATACGTTAAGCTGCGCTACTGTAGATAAACTTATCTGAAAGATATAATAAGTATTCTTTATGCCATCTGTCTCATATGTTTCTGCCCAGATACTGACATCAAGACGTACTACTTACTTGAAAGCAAGTATGTACGGCCCTCGTAAAACTTATTTACTCATTCACCTAGCGCATTTGTGGATATTGTCTGTACAGTCTCCTTTGAGCCTCTCCGCATGGGATCTATTGCGCCGATCCGTTTACCATCAGTACTGTTCATGAGCCCACCAGCGGCCACATTCCAGTGCGTGCAATTTCTCTTCTGCGTACAACTCGAAATGAAGCACCATACCTAGTTTCTACAACACCATGTAAAACCATTGACAAGCATATAGCATGGAGTCTAATCGTTCTAGTAGTCTAATAGTACGCTGCATGCCGACCTCGAAAAAAGTTAATATAATAAACATGTATTCGGATATGAAAGGGTGTACAACATGAAAGAAAGAGTATATATCTAAATTTAATGCTAAATGAATAGAATCAATGAAAAGCACAGCCAGTATGGAACAGCAAGAGCTGCCCCGCTATCACTTTGTGCTCTTGAGGTGCTAGCAAGTGGCTCTCCTGTGGGCTGCCCGTCGGACGTTTCACTATTGCTTCGAGAAGGGTATGGGTTATTTATTCGAGAAGTGTATGGGTTGTGGGCTGAAATATGTGAAATGGCATTTGTAGATACAGCCGGAAATCCTATCCATTGAGTGGCAGAGTCAGACAAGGTCGTCCCAGGTCCATTACCTTGTGCCACTTGCGCAACAGGCAACGCATCTCCGGTAGACCGCAGACTGGAAGACGCAGCGATGATCTGAGAAGAGTGTGGCTCATGGGTTGCAGCTTGCGGAACGGGCCAGAGCCCCGATTGCTCTGCCTTGTTAGAGTAACTTGCAGTGATTTTAGAACCCTGACTTGACCGGGCGCTAGCAGCACGGGTAGAATACGGTTGGAAAGTGTTGCCACCCTGCGTGCCAGATTCCACGTATGAACAAACAGACGTATGTGCAACGGTTTCGGAATTGTACAGTGCAGTCGCTGTCACTGTCGGTATACTCATTGAAGTCATTGAAGTAATTGAAGTCATTGAACCTGTTGAACCTGTTGAAGTCATTGAAGTCATTGAACTCGCTGAACCCATTGAACTCAAGTGCGTCCTGGTAGCAAGTGGCATATATGAAGCAACCACACTCAGGTTACCAAATGAAGGTACCGATGATGACGGACTTACTCGCACTATCCCACTCGAAATTGTAATCACTGATACCGCTGAAGTACCTATCACACCTCCTGGGGTAGTGGATGAACTCAGAAAAAGCGCCGTGGAAGACACAGCACACAAAGTGTCTTCCTCACCCAGCAGCATCTCCAAGGCGTTGTTCATTGTACCTATTGCACCCGATGAACTCGGCGACGTCCTGTTCATCGCGCTACCAAGCATCAAACCGTCGTCAACAAACTGTATCAAGCCCCAACCTTGCACATTGCACCGCCTGACGTTAGACCGTCGGTCATGAACTCTTGAGCCTGCTGTTCCATGAGCTGCCAACTGATGCTGATTTGCGGCAATAGTGTCTGCAGCATCCCTAACGCAATTCGCAGACCTGGTAATGGCGTTCGCAAGATTCGGTGAGCCTGTACCACTGAGCGCGTTGAGCGCCGCTGTGCTAAATTTCATTGCATCATCAAGCGTGTTCTCAGCCACGAAGAGTTGTGCTGCCGTTCCGCTGCTAGCAGCCAGTTCGACAGCATCAGCATCCTGACATAATCTGTTCAGCAATATGATAACGTCTGTCTCATTGTGGGAGTCTGCCAAGTTCTTCAACGCGGTACTCATCGCTCCAACGGCGTCCGACACACTCGGCGACGTCTTGTTCATGGCGCCGCCAAGCGTCAGACCGTCGTTCATAACCTGTCGCGCATCATCTGAACCTTGGCCTGCTGGACCCTGGTTCGCGGCAACCGCGTTCGCAGCGTCCTTAATGTGACCAGCGACCCGAGTCGTGGCTTTTGCAAGATCAGGCGAGCCTGTGCCATTGAGTGCGTTCAGCGCCGCAGTGCTGTTCTTCATCGCATCGTCAAGCGTCTTTTCAGCCGCAGCAAGCTGTGCTGAAGTTCCAGTGTTTGCTGCCTGTTTGACAGTGTCTGCATCTTGGCTCAGCTGATTCAACTGTTTGCTAACATCTTGCTCTAGACTGTTAGATTGGATTATTATGCTGTACTCACCGGCGGCAGAGCTTTCAAGAAGCTCAAGTGCACTCTGTGTTTGTGATATAGCATTGGTTAATGTGGGTTGTGTGTCTGTTACATTTTGTAATAGCACGTTTCCTGTTGGAAGTATACTGAATGCGGAAGGCGAGCCAGGCCCAAATGATGGATTGCCACTTTTTGTCAAAGCCTCGGCTGCCGACTTAATTGCTATCAGCGCATGACCTGCTGCATTAGTTATCTGCGTTGTGTTAACTTGATCCTTATTCACATATTGCGATGATTTGGAGAGTAACGTCGAGAGTTGATCTTCTGCGTCCTTGGTGGCTGCGATTTGCGGTGGACTCTTTGCTGCAATTTCAGCAACTAGATTTGCTGCTGCAGTCACATTCTGGTAATATTGCTCGATTTCTGGGTGTAATAGCTTATCGAGTGCTCCCTTGGTGCTGTTGCCACTGACATAAGGTTGCGAGGATTGGAGATCGTCTACAAAAGATACTTCTGCTCCGCTGAGAGCCACAGCAACTGGTGTTCCTGGTCCAAACTGTGGGTCTTGATGATCAGCTATAGTTTCAGCCAATTCGTGAACGCTGTCTATAGCGGTTTGCGCCACCGCAGTGAGATTCACACCGTTGATCGGGTCGGTATAATCTGACGCACTGTCCAACGATGCAGTAAGCTCCTGCTCCGCAGATTGGATGTTTGTCGGATCAGCTGAAATCTGCACCATCGAACTGATGTTGTGAGCTTGCTGTGTGATATTTTGAAGGTAAGCGATGGCTGATAGTACATTGTCAGTTGTGCCAATCTGAGCGATAATTTGGTTGACAGCTGGCTGTACTTGGCCCAGAAGAGGTTCGGTTATTATACTGAGCATATTGCTAATTGCATTGAGGGCATTTTTCATATCAGTGGATATAATGGAGGGGTCGGCGTCTCCCATTTTCACATAGTTTCCAAGCATGCTGTTGAGATCCTCGAGTGCCGTATTCGTGAGGTCCGCTAGTAAAGGCGATGAAGTGTTTGCAGTTGAAGTAAAGTCTGCCGCTAGTGACTGTAGCGGTGTGATCAATTGCGCCAATTGGTTGGAAGAATCTTGGCGAGTAGTCACCATATTGCTGGTATTCTGAAACGAAGATTGCGCAACTGCCAAGTCTCTCTGAAGTTTTGTTGCATTAGAACAAAAGGGAAGGCTATTGAAATCAGGATACCGAGTCAAATCTGAAATAGCACTGCCCACCTGTTGGTTGAGGAGGTACATCCCCGCAAGGAGTGTTACGTTGCGAGGAGCGTTGAATCCCGAAGCGAGGGTTGTTCCTGGAATATTTGTCGCGAGAAATCCTTGATGGTCATCGTTGAGACAACTTATGTGGTTAAAGTACACGTTAAGAAGATTCAAAACAATAGAACTAAAATTTGAAGCAAATGACTGTAGACCGGATGGGCTACCAAATGCGCTGTCTATACTTACGACGCCTTGGACGAAATCTCCAAATTCCTGGTACCAGTACATTATAAGTTCAAAGAGACTCAATGTTTCTTCACCTAAACCACCAAAATTGCTGTTGTCAAGATAGGCGGTGAAAGCTTGGCTATCGCAAAAGCTCAATGGCCCAAACGACCCGATGATCTCTGTTATATCAGCCAATGCTGTTTGCAGACTTTTTACTGCTTCGGATGAGAGCAATTCATTGTTTTGTTGGACAATTCCGGCGTAGTATTGAACAGTTCCGAGTTCGGTCGTAAACTTTGAGTCATTTCCAGCAACAAAATTCGCTACGTTCGGTGAAGGCGAGCATTGCGCTAAGCTCTTGCCAAACTGAGCGACAAGCACCGCAGCAAGCAGAAGATACCTCATAGCCGTCAATCGCATTCGGATCACGGAAAACTACTTTTATTTAGAACCAAGAGTCTGCCATATATATATATATATTCAATGCATTCCATGGAGCCCTATCCTAAGTACTACTAGATGAGACCTAGAACAAGCAAATTACAGCTGTTGGCCTCCCACTATTTGTGTGGTATAATACTCTTGTTTCGACGCAGATACGAGCATCTGAGATCTGATAAAGACGCGACTTCTTAGACGCAAGATCAAAGGTGTCAGAACTGCTTATGCGCTGTGCAAGACCATCGTTGTCAATTCCATGAGTACCCGGGTCTAGACCCGCAGAAATAATACAGCTTGGCAGGTATAATGACCGTGCCAGCTCGCAGGAGATACTGATGTATGATTCCACGTGTCAAAGATTTGCAGACATCAGATATTCTCGGGCCACTGAGAATCCTCTACAAATTATAAGCTTAGTTGAGATGTTGAGTGCCCGAAATCACGAAAGTATCTTTCAAAGGAGTACCAGTAAGCTGTACTTATGCACACGCGTTCTTAAAATCTATCAGATCAAGGATACCGGCAACCCTAAGTTCGCCCATATTGTGCGCGCACTTAGTGTACTAGTACCGTACCCGTTATCAGATTAAATTGAAAACTAGAATTACCGTATCAAATCAGATAAGGTCCAGGAGATTGGATCACTTAACTCATCATGCCCACTATTGATCTTTCTCACTTGCTACCGGTACACCACTATAACATACCCGAAATCGGTGCGGTACCGGTGAACAGTTACGGTCAACGTATAAACGATGAACAGCCACAAATATTTCAGCTAGACGAGATATAGCTCGCCATATTCCGCTCGTATTTGAACTTCCGGATCAAGCCATCATTTTGAATTTCCCACTCAACAAGGGTTATCTAGACTGGAAACCAAGTGAAAGCTTCCGTGGAGTTTGAGACAAGCCAGAATAGCATGTACAGCACGGTACAAGGTACCGGAACGTTCGTGTAAGACCCTCGTGAGACTTTCAATCTAATTCAGCCGAGACATTTGTTTAGTGCTAGAACGAGAAAATGATTGTCTGCAGTATAATAAAAGCTGGCACAAGATGATTGCGACCAGAGCACAAGCATACGAATGTCGACATATACCGTCGCTGCAGGTGAGGGGGGTACTTACTGCTAATAAGTGCAGAATTATTCTTCGAAGCGCACGCAGAAGGTAAAAGGCATTCGCTGGAGAGCGGCGGGAGGGTGGTTAATGAGCAATGCTAGTAGTAAACGGATCTGATAACATCGATGAGGTCCGCTAAATAGTCTCATGCATGATAGATCTACATTCCTCAGCCCCTTTCCGTTCGGATCTGTCTCACAATCGGGATCAGATGCTCAAAATTTTCTCGCCAGAATCGATATATGCTTGTTTCCGAGGAAATACGAGATGATTGATGCGCTGAGGCGTCCGTAATTCTATGGCGTAAGAACACCCATGAAATCCTTGCCTATCGATATAGAAAGGCAATAGTTTTTTTAAGCCCTTTTCATGTGCCGTCTGATGTATTTGAGATCGTTTATTTGTCCCTGCTATTGAATGTATTTCAGATCGCGACTTCCACTCGAAGAAGCGGGGACTGTATCCATTTGATGTGCCGTGCGACATATGACGTATAATAGATTCGACATCGGATTGGTCCCATTGAAAAACTTACAGTTACATACCAAAGTATGCAAGCCAAATGTGGATCATCTCTTAGGGTTTGCAGTGCTACCGGTACAACTATTGTACTTGCCATTATGGTTTAAGTTGGGATGGCCAATGGACACAAATGGAACTAGACTCAGCCAACCTGTGCTGGAGCTAAGAACATATCTCAACTCGAGCACTTGATTTTCGCTTTGTTCTCCGTGAGAGCCACTAAAAGGGGGTGGGTGGGTGCCTATGGAGTGTTGACGAACCGATTGTGTTTGCGAGATGTGTATCATATTATCACATTGGAGTGAATGGCTCGTCAATTCTTGTGTCATGCAAGATGCGTTTGATCTATAATTTCTGTTTAGAGTCACCAGAGGAACTGGTGTAGAATTGTAACTGTGGCATGTCAAACATCACTGCTCTGGGCGACTTTGAATAGAGGCTTTCACATTCTGCTGCCTCGACCTTCGTTTTACTACAAGCACATTTTAAATGGCTCCAATCATGTACCAACTGTTTTACATTCTCTCATCTGTGCTCAACAAGTTATTCCTTCAAAACTGTACTGAAGAACATTATGTGGTTATTCTGTTCTATATGATATCATCAGTTCCGGCGCGGAAGGCACTCAATGACACAAGCTTATCACCACATATTCCATACTATGCTTATCGACGTTAGCTTTGCATTCGTATCTCGTTTATTCGCTCTAGTATTCTAGAAGTACGCATGCATGGCAACCTCGAAAAAAAGTTAATATAATAAAACATGTATTCGGATATAAAAATTGTGTACGGTATGAAAGAAAAAAAAGTATATGTCGAGATTTAAAATTTAAATGAAAAGAATCAATGATAAGCACAGCCAGTAAGGAACAGCAAGAGCTACCGCGCTACTACTTTGTACTATCGCGGTGCTGGCAAGTGGTTCTCCTGTTGGCTGCCCGTCAGACGGTTCATTATTGATTCGCGAAGGGTGTGGGCTATTGGTTTGAGAAGGCTGTGGGCTGTGGGTTGAGATATGCGAGACGGCATTTGTAGATACAGCCGAAAGTCCCATGCCTTGAGTGGCAGAGCCCGACAATGCCGTCGCAGGTCCATTACCTTGTGCCACTTCCGCATCAGACGACGCTTCTCCGGTAGGCCGCAGATTGGAGGTCTCAGCAATTATCTGAGAAGAGTATGGCTCATGGGTTGCAGCCTGCGAAACAGGCCAGAGCTCCGATTGCTCCGCCTTGTTAGAGTAACTTGCAGTGGTAGAACCATGACTTGCCAGGTCGCTAGAAGCACGGGTAGAATAAGATTGCAAAGTGCTGCCACCATGTGTATCAGGTTCCACGTTTGAATAAACAGACGTGCCTGCGACGGTTTCGGAATTGTGGAGTGCGGTTGTCGTCACTGACGGTATACTCATTGGGCTCATTGAACTTGTTGGACTCGTTGAACTCATTGAACTTGTTGAACTCAATGGACTCTTTGAACTCAACTGCGTTTGAGAATCGAGTGGCATATCTGAAGCACCCACACTCATACCAACTATTGAACTCGTTGGACTCATTGGAATCGTTGGACTCGCTGAACTCATTGAACCTGTTGAAGTCGTTGAACTTGTTGAACTCAATGGACTCATTGAACTCAACTGCGTCTTAGTAGCAATTGGCATATCTGAAGAAACCACACTCATACCAATTATTGAACTCGTTGGACTCGCTGAACTCGCTGAACTCATTGAACTTGTTGGACTCGTTGAACTCAACTGCGTTTGAGAATCGAGTGGCATATCTGAAGCACCCACACTCATACCAACTATTGAACTCGTTGGACTCATTGGAATCGTTGGACTCGCTGAACTCATTGAACCTGTTGAAGTCGTTGAACTTGTTGAACTCAATGGACTCATTGAACTCAACTGCGTCTTAGTAGCAAGTGGCATATCTGAAGAAACCACACTCATACCAATTATTGAACTCGTTGGA